>JBBDHG010000008.1:160000-280000 GCA_037951165.1 Lophius americanus | reverse complement strand
TTTAATGTCAGGATTACAAAATTGGGCTTGGGGAAAACCGCATTAGAATTTTCCCTGCTTATATTGTATCTTGACATTTTATTATATGATCTGAAAATATGAATTAAACTTTCTGACACTAGAATTATACAACTGATAGCTATTCCATGTCACTAGATGGTGATATACAGTTTTTTTCCTGGGGAGGGCAGCAAAGATAGCGATCAGGAAGAAAACAAAGGATGAACCAGAGGAATGATGAAGGCATTAGAGGAAATAAAAAGTCCTTGGTTCATGTTAAAAAAAAAAAAACAGGAAGGCCAATTTTGGATTTTTAACCAGGCCTACGCTTTCATCCCTGAGAGCAAGGGTATACCTCCGAAAAAATAGCCCCTAATCCCCTGCATTGTACAAGCAATACCCCTGATTGAACCATTCAAATGAAATGTGACTCATTAATAATCTCAAAAAAGTCCAATTTAGTTAAATTTAGTCAAGGTTGTACATATGGTTGGGAAGTTACGGACAACAAACTGTGTTTTCCACCAAAAGTAAGTAAAATATGTACTAAGTAAAATATGAACTATTATAGTGAAATAATCCCACCAGTGAGTGAAATATAAACAATTACGGTAAAATATGACAAATACATGTTAGACCTCCTTGACGCGGTTCCCTTTAGGTACATTTGGACTGAATTGGACCAATGGTTAGGAAGTTATCTCTGAAAAACAGTGTTTTTTCGTAAAAAGCTCCCCCTAGTGAGTTAAATCTGAAGTATTTGATGAACATATGATGTATACAAGATAGATCTCCTTGAGTCGATTAATGAGCCCCAAATCTCTTTCCCAAAATCCATCCAGGACTTCATTGCATTAAAGTCTATGGGAGTATTAAAATCTGAAAATGATCCGTGAAACAGTTTTTCGGGTTATCGCGTTAACATAAAGCATGTGCGATGAACCTGGCAGTGGTGGATGTGACAATGTTTCCATAATATCTTTAACTCTTCAGGGATATAACAAGAAAGAGGGGAGGCATATGATACGGCGGAATGACAAAGCCAAGAATAAATTCCGAGTGAACCAAAAAACCAACGAAGGTCACCTCCTTCCTGCGCAAAGACCCACAACCAGAAACCAAAGAAGAAAACACCAGCTTTTGCCATCTACTTATGACAAAGCCAAGGCGCGGAACTTTATCGTTACGTTTTATCATGGCCACAGCCATAACCGCGCTCCACAGAGAAGTTAACCATAAAGTCAGTACACGCAGATGTCATCAACGGTGGATTCATCCAGTATGTGACAAAAACAACTCGTTTTCTGACTGACAACATCCATCTCATGCTCTGAAGACTAGAGCTGGTCTACAGACCTGTAACAGTCTAGTAATTCACGTTCTCCAGACTGGAGCCGACCTACAGACCTGTAACAGTCTAGTAGTCCACGATCTCTGGACTAGTGCCGGTCTTCAGACATGTAAGAGTCCAGTGGTCCACCTTCTCCAGACTACAGCTGGTTGACTGAGCGTTAATAGTCAAGTTGTCCATGTTCTCCAGACAAGACCTGGTCTACAGACCTGTTACAATCCACTAATCCATGTTCTCCAGACTAGTGCCGGTCTAAAGATTTGTAACAGTCCGGTGTTCCACCTTCTCCAGACTAGAGCTGGTCTACAGACCAGCAGTAGTCCAGTGGTCCACACACGTTTTGACTCAGTGACGCTTGACATGAGTGTGAAACAAACAGTTTGGTTTGTCAGGAACAGCAACATTTAGGCCCTGTTGGTAATTCAGTTTCAACCAGTAAAGACTGAGAACTTAATCTGATTGGATAAAACAGACGATGACAATGTTTACCAATAATTATTTGCAGGATTGCAATATATATAATATTACGCTAACTTAAATAATGTGACAATATCATATCGGGATTGAAGTACTGCATTAATATTAAATGAAAGTGATTTCAGCATTGGGATTATATCGCCTGTGGGGCCCACCCCTACCAAGTGAATTTTTAAATAAAATGTGGATTTTGGCAGACGGAGCAAGATTTCTCAATATTCAGAGAATACTTTGTGCCTAGAACGGCTCCTAGAAAGAATAAAATTATAAAATAAAGTTGTCCAATGGATATTTGCATCATGTTAACAAAATATTACTAGGTTTGGGCTGACAATGAAAAAATCACTTTCAAAAAAATCAATTACTGTTTAGAGAATTGTGAAATTTTCAACATTTCCTGTAGAGCCTATCTGATATTTCGGTCAGTGCCTATTAGCCAATCGCAGACATATCAGCTTCAACAAATATGCTGTCTGACAGGCACCAGCATGAAAACTGGTTAAGGATATTTATGCAGATAAGAATGTAGAGAGGTTTGTGGATCTGTATCATTTAGACAAATACATAAACAGCACAGGAATACATTTATTCATAAAAACTTAATTATGTCTGCATATAAGACCCCAAAAAATAGATTGATAGATTTGTCTGAAATTAAAAGCTAAAGCCTTAAATTATAATCGTATATTCAAAATAAACAAATTTCTCAGGTATGTAAATGTATAAAAAAAATGTGGCTTTCTCTTCTGAAATGCTACATATTTTCAATTTTGGAAAGATATTAAATCAAATACGTTTGTGATATTGACACATATTATGATATTATTTGATGAAACAGCAATGCATTACACAGTCAAGCAATACATAAAAAAACCTCTTATACATGTTAAACAATCAACTAACTGGTTTTGTGCATTAACGAAATGAAAGTACAATTCCACTGAAAGTCAATAACCTATAATGCCAAATCACTCATTCCTTTTTTAATATCATCCAATGATCCAGTTTGAGTTAATCCTCAGTGCCAGATTCATACGTCCCCAGACCACATCGTTACATCATAACCGGTCATTTAAATTTGAAGAGCAAACAAACAAAGACAAAAGTGGAAATACATCATCAAATCAACATTAGTTCACAAAATTCACAGCTTTGCTATTAGGAAGAGTAATCAGAGTGTGAAGCTCTGGTAATTTACGGATCCATAAAGTGAAGCTCCTGACCTCCTTCAGCAGCACCTTCACCTGTCAACATGTCGCCACTGATAATGATACCATTTGGACTTGGGTTTTTTTTCGTAATATTCTCAAATAAGGTTTGCTATAACGCTCACTGATGACAACACCAATAAGAATGTTTTCTTCTGCCGTCTGTATGGGCAGCTAGACATTTGTATGGACGACATGTTCCATGTTGCGTGTGCTGAGAGGCTGCGCATGAAAGCTTGCTCTGCTTCATTCGAAAATCCTTATGACATAGATGTGAATTTACAAATCAAAAAATCTAATCTTCTGGTGAACTAATTGTTGAGTCACTGATCAATAGCTGAAATTCCTGTGGTGTTGTTTTTTTATATAAATAAATTTGTCCTTGTGAGTATTCAAATACAAATATGTGCATTCAAAGTCAAGGTTAAATGACATTGTAATGAAAATTAAGAACAGATGTGATCCAAATGAGGCAATTCTGGCAAGGATCAACCTGCACTGTGATTGGTAGCAAATCTTCTTGTTCACAGAACACAAACTGTTTCCTGATTAAAGGCAGGGACGGCAGTCAATTAACAAATAAATGAAAATACTTTTCAGACGACGTAGCAATTACCATCGATACAAGAAAACCACTCTGAGATGCAGTTGGTGTGCCGGTGGCATGATGCCCATGCAAAACACACGCACTCTCATTCATCTTATGACAACGTGACTGAACTCAAACACGGATAAAAAATACAAGCAAGCACAATTATGTATCTGCAAATTTATTATGAAATACGCAACACGTTGTGCCATAAACAGAAATGCAGACACACACGCAAAAATGCACAGATAATTGTACTGCTCTGACATTATCCCACATAACGTCCTCATCTCAAACACGCACACACACACACACACACACACGCGAGCGGACGGACGTACAGAGATGCAATATCCCACTCTGCCTTCCCAGACAAAATGAAAGTGAGGAGGCAGCTGCATCACACCTCCAAATGGGCTCTAGTCTCTCAGAGGACTTTCAGTGACAGGGGAACTCACTGCTCTCCCTTGGCTGTCACCAACACTAATCTTTCTGTATGATCACACACACACACACACACACACACACACACATAGAAGTACACATCTTATTCTCTTAATTTATCACGTCCATAGATGCTCATAGTACGCACGCAGTCATGTGCACACCCACACACACTGTGGGTGTGCACATTATGTGTCGTTCCCTCTCCGTCTTCGGAGCGCACATGCACGAGCTCAGTCAGTGCAACACATGAGAAAGTGCATTATGGGCTTGTTCTGCATTCCGGCTGTCCCTGCTCGACAGGTATACTGCCTTTTTCCGTGCTGGTTTGCAATGCAAACGTTCCTCAGGGTTTAGTTCCTAAGCTGAATGAATAAAACACAGGAACCTCTCAGATCACAAAAGAGACAAAAACAAGAAGAGGAGGGAAAACAGGCAAAACACTTGAATGAAAAAAAAAAAAAAAAAAAAAAAAAAAGCATTTCTTTAATTACCACAGGGCTTTTCCAGCCACACCTCCTACCCTGAAAAAAAATGAAACGCAAAACATGATTTCTGCAACAAACAACATTCTCCAAGTACAACGGAAGAACCGACCAAAAAAAGAAGTATGTAGAGTACAACACATGCGCGCCCAAACATCTGTCGTCCTTCAGAGTGGAAGTGGAGGTGGGCTGCACATGTTTTTCACAGAGGGTTCTCAGGTTTCACTAGGTAGGGAACCCCAAGGTTCTCCCAGTGAAGACTGTGTCTTGCACAGCTTAGAGGCAGCGCTGCAAGATTTAATTGACTTACCCGAAGGCACAAAATGAAGAACTTTGTTGGTCTCCATAGCTGAGCAAGTGGTGGCGAATGCACACTTCCTCTCCAACCGCTTCCCTCCCAAGTCAACCCATCATAGTTGTGTTATCCTGTGCTGATGAGTGTGAGATCACCTCTGCTCCCTGGCTCTGCTGTGTTTCTGACTGCCTCTCAGACACATGCAGTGACTCAGCCCCACTCTGCCTGCCTGTTCACCGTCTAACCACTGGGTCCTAGTGCCTTCTCTTTCACTATCCCAGATCACCAGTCAGCAGCCTATGGTTGGCCAGCAAGTAACGAGGCAAACCCCACATCAAGACACACCTCCCCAACACACTTCTCTCAGCAGCAGCAAAAACCAACAAACAATATGGCAACTTGTTGTCAGCCACGTCGACCCCCCTGGTCGCCATTGCTTTGCTCTATTCTTCAAACTGACTAAACTAGTTTCGCAGTGAGTTCCAGCAAATCTCTCACCTCATGTCTCCACTTGCATAGCCGGTATGGCTTTGTTTGGACAAGGCCATGCCATGAAAACAGCGGTGTTTAAGAAGGAGCACTAGATGGAATCATGTGATCATTTGACACACAATATTGACTCGTCTGGCTCCAGTTCAAGCAGAAAGATTTTAAAGTTCTAACTTTTATATTTTATTTCAAACTTAGAGTTAGCGGTTTTACCTCTTGGTTAGGAGTAATCTCTGTTCTCCCCGAGAACCTTCGTCTGTCCCCATTAAATTTAGAAATATTAAATATAGTAATTGAATTTCATTATATCTAATATGAAATATCACAACTGTACCGCTATCAACCCAAACCTCACCGCTGTCTGTGGAGATTAAACAGGGCGGCAGCTTCATGAAGCCTCCCCGGACTCAACTCCCATGTCTGCCGGCGAAAGGGTGCCTCGGTCTCCCTACGCCAGGTAAGGTGTCACAACTGCTTTGGAGCCTATTAATTGAGGTGTAGTTGGTGGGTGTTGGACTCCACCAAGGTTGGCCCTTGTTTCTGATATTCATGGGCAGGATCTCTAGGTGCTGCTGAGACGAAGGAGTGTTTGATTTGGGAGCTTAGATTTGCATCTCTGCTGTTTACAGATTATGTTGTTCTATTTGCTTCAAGAGTTTGTGATCTCCAGTAGGACTGGAGCCCTTTGTAATTGAGTTTGAAGAGACTTGCATGACAGTCAGCACCTACAAAATCCGATATTGTGGTTCTCTGCCGGAAATTGGTGGATTGTCCCATCCAGGTTGGATTTGAGTATCATAAGTTTCTGGTAGTCTTGTTCCAAGTGATGGAAATATTTAACACAGGATGGACAGGAGGTTTGGTGCAGCACCAGCGGTAATGTGGGTGTTGTATCGGTCTGTCACAGAAGACAGAGCTTAGAGTTGTAAGATTAAATTCTAAATGTACCAGTCAATCCTCAATTCAACCCTCACCTATGGTCATGAGCGCTGGGTAATGTTACAAAGAACAAGGTTGAAGATAGAAGCGGCTGAAATGAGCTTCCTTTAAAGGGTGGTTGGGCTCAGCCTTAGTGATTAGGTGAGGAGCTCTGGTCCGAACTTCTACTCCTTTACTTCAGATGGATCCAATTAAGGTGGTTCAACATCTGATCATGATGCATCAAGGACGGCTCACTTTTGAGGTTTTCAAGGCAAGTCTAACTGGGAGATGGCACTATGGTTGACGCAGTTATCGCTGGAGGAATTCATTTTCTCATCTGGCCTAGGAAGGTCTTGGGAACAATCAAGAAAAGCTGGGGAGAGTTGCTAGGGAGAACGATGTGGAGAAAAAATCCCTTTGCCTGCAGCTACCACAACCCTACCTCGGCCTAGTTGAAGAAACTAAATGGATGGATGGATTATCTTGAAAAGGAATAATGTTTATATTGTACAATCAATAATCATAATGTTGTTGGCAAGCAGGCGGTACCCCGTCTCTCACCCAATGTCAGCTGGGATTGGCTCCAGTCTCCTCAACCCTGAACAAGATAATGAATAAATGAATGAATGTATATTTTAAATGTAATAAATGTATATTATGTTATCATATAATGTTTATCAAATATTAAATACTGCATTATTGGCATATAACACAATAAGAAACATTATTGCTATATGTTTTTGTCTTTTTCCCTGCCTCGAATATTATGGTCCTCACACAAAAAAAACCCCCATCAAACACACTTCAGCATGTTTCTGTTGTGTGTTATTTCTTATCACAATCCCACCTATTAAATAAAACAATGAAAAATCATATCAAAATCAAATGAGTCGCTTTAATAGTGTAGTTTTCTGGAGGACATCTGGGTACTTAGTCAAACTATGCAAACCCTCCTCTCTCTGCTAATACATCCTGTTAAGCATACTGTTAAGCATTGAATAAAAAGCCCAAAAAATAATCTTACAGTTGCAGCCACTGCAGGATATGATGGCAAAGATCTGTTGATCATAACGGACAGCCAGGGGAGAAAAAAGAATGCATAAAATGTACATGTTGTTAACTGGCATCAGGGAGTGGAAATCATGGATCGTGGCACAGACAAGTTCATGGTGCTTCGGTGAAGTGACAGTGACTGGGATCAGATTTGTGTCGACACCTCAGATTCCGTAACTAACGTATCTTATAGTGCATTGAGGACAGGTAACCTCAACTATGTCCACACAAACACGCCACTGTTCAGAGCAAGTTATTCTGCTTCATTAATAAGTCACTGAAGACACATAAGCAAAATAAATGAAGTCACAAATGGCTGTAAGCTTATAAAAGGAATTTTGTTGCCTTTGAAATAAGAATGCCATTTCATCCTTCTTACGACTCCTAGTATGCTTCATACAAGCAAAGCAACCGAAACGTGAAGACAAAACCATACACGGATAAACAGCATGCATGACCACCAAGTTCTCATCATACATGCTATCATCAGCACAGATGTTTGATGATCATCAAAGCCTGCTAAAGCACCGAACTGGAGAAAAAAAAGAGGTGATAAACTCGTTCTATGCTGTCCCCAATCCATGTCATTGTAAAAGCAAACCACTGATTGATCTCCTTTGAAATTGGATTTGATATTATGTCCACAGTATTTGTTGAAGAAAAAAAAAAAAACCACAAGGCGAGTAAAATATGAACCCTTCGAGTAAAATATGCTAAATATATGACAGATCTCCTCCAATGGTTTCAAATTCACCAGATTTGGACTAAATCGGGACGATGGTTATGTCTGAAAAACAGTTTTTAATAAATCCCTCTCCCTAGTGAGTAAAATATGAACTATTAAAGTAAAATACAAGGCATACAAAGATAGATTCATGTGCACCAGATATGGATTAAATCTAAAATGCTTGAGAAATGATGACCTGAGATCTTTGTAGGTAAACTCCCCCTAATGTCAGAAACTTAAAACTTGCATTTTGCCCAAATCAATCCAAATTCTTCCTCGCACTCACAACTATGGGAAAGTAAACTTTGGAGATGATTCATGAAATAATTTTTGTGTTCTATCCGTAAACAGTGTTTTTCGCAAAAAAAAAAAAAAAGCTCCTCCTAGTGAGTAAAAAGTGAACTATTTAAGTAAAACGCGATGTTAACTAGATAAATCTCCTCCAGTCGATTGATTTACGTCAAATTCAGACTAAATCGAAAAAACGGATGGGAAATTATGGATCAAAAACTTTTGGAAAAAAAGCTGTAATATCCTATACGTCTGTGAAAATACTAATACCACACAGGGAATACCAACCTCACAGTTAAAGCAGAAGTACTAAATGTACAGTCGCACACAGTATTCAACTATTATATTAGTGTTAATAATACTGTTGCCAATCTTATTACTGTAGATGTTCAAGGATGAGATAATCTAACTACTTTATGTTGTTGTGTAGTTCAATCTATTAGATTATTATTACATCCTGTTTATGTCATCACCGTTCTGTAAAAAATACTTATCTCTAATAAAAACTAAACTTTCAAAACATCAGCCTCTTCCGATCTGTGTGACATTTCCCATTTTATCAAATTTTAGATTTAGGAGAAAAAAATCCTCAGTACTTATCAACAACATTTAACTTTGAGACATGAGGATACCTGAAGTGTCTGAAAAGTAACTACAGCTGTCACACAAATGTAAAAGAATAGAACTACAAACTAGCGTGAATTACTTTATAAATACTTTGAAATAAAGTACCACAGTAAATATACTTGGTTACTATCTCCCATTGACAAATGGAGAATTAATTTCACTATGTTGTAGTGTGTTTGACTGTAGGTGACTAATAATGTTTACATTATAATTATTTAAAAAAGGTGCGTCTAACACCTATACCTTGTCGTAATTGCATCTTATATTATGGTCTTCATCTCATTATGGTGATTGGAAAACTCAATACTCAATACTAATAAACAAGATCAACAAAATACTCCTACCAAATTAATTTTGTAGGTGAACTTCTAAATAATAATAATAATAGAAGAGAGGAGCAGCCACTTCCTATACTCAAAAGAAATGTGAGTCTGGATATACAGTAACAGTCAGACACAGAGTGCTTATAAGAGCGTATATCGCAGAAAAAAAGGGGCAAATACATTATTGGGTAGGTGGTTAAAATGTTATGGCACAAATGTATATACATCCGGATCATGATTATCACTCCAGCCCCATTTGCCCGTCACCAAGCTTACTAAGAATATTAAAAAAAGAAATTTAAAAAAAAGAAAGTGAAATTAAGTCATCAGTATCGTCGACAGAGTAAAAAAAGATAAACATCTTGCTTATCTCAATATCTGGGAAGGTGCTGAAACATTTTTAATTTTTTCAAAATTCTGCCATTTCCGTCAACAATATATTGTTGATGGGCATAAAAACAAATTGATATAAACATACTGTTAAATATTCCATATCACTAAAATGCACCTTTCCATACATTTGAGCCTCTCTTTTAATCTAGTGATGATTACTTTGATGAACGTATCAATCTGATACTGCATTAAAAACTTCATTTTCCCATCCTGACTAGAATGTGCTGTAAAAGGTCAGTCATTTGCATAAGACAGCATATATAACATCACTGTGTGTGGTATGGCCAGTGGGTCTGCTTTGCATAAGAAGAGTTAGGCACTGAGAGGGGAGATGCGTCACTCAGTGAGCAAGTGCGAATTCTCCCTGGAGAATAAATCCAGTCTCACCCAACACAACCTGCAACCCAGGTGACACGATGGGTCAGGACGACATGGACACAATCTATGCATTTGTAAATGTCAGTTAGGGTGTTTTCACACCTCAAATGTCTTTTCTATGCAGTTTGATCCAGAACAAAGTGACAGGTTTGTAAAATCCTCCGGACCAAGGCTGGGTCAAAAAGACAGATTTTTGGTTTGCCAATGACAGATTGTTTCGGTTTGGCTCAAACATATCCATGTTTCGCTAATAAACAAAAGAAAAACAAATGCAAGATGGAAGACATTAAAAATGAGCTGCATCTTTTTCTGCATGGATGAGGGAGAAAATTTGAGCGGATAGGAGAGCGATTCAAATTCGACGTAAAGAAATTGTGGCAGTACGGGTACAAAGGTGTGTGTTGCCGCCTAAAAATTGGTTTGTCTTCAAACGGGAAGGGCAATTGTATATTTAAATTGATCTGGGAACGTCCTGCGCTGGTATCTTTTGGTTTGTCGAGTTCTGTACACAATTGGATAATGATAACCTATAAACGTGTCAAACAAACAAACAAAAGTCAAAACTAGAAAACAACACATCTTGAACTCTCATACCCCAATGGAGCACGCAGTGTGAAGTAGGGCTGCAACGAATAATTGGCAAAAATCGATTATGAAATTAGTTGTCGACGAATTTAATAGTCGAGTAGTCGGTGACATCATGAGACCCTGCCTCTGACACCGCGTAATAAGAAGAAAGTAAACATGGAAACACCATCGCAACAGAAAACATCCAAGGTGTGGGAGCATTTCTTCCTCAACACGACCAAAAAATGTTGTAAACTGCAAGATTAGTAAAGCTGACCTTTCCTGGCGTGGAACACATCAGTAATGCTGTAGCATTTTAAGCGGAGGCACGTTGGCTGCGTAGACGATAAAGACTCTTCTCGGTAAACTAGTTAGCTAGCTGGCTCAGTGTTAAAGGGCTTTTTCTTTACAGAACCCAACGCTTCTGTTGGGTTTAACGTGATTTTTGAAATGTAGTGATTTGTTAACGACCAGGAGATTAACAAATAAGTCTTATTAAATCACGGTCTTTCTCTTCACGTTACAAATGTGCCCCTACGTTAAAATCATACACATTACATTTCTCATGGAGACGTTTCACATTTCTGCTGTAAGTGTGTCGCTGCCTGCCAAGTGTACATCTCTGCGTGTGGGCGTGTCCACTGTTGGCTGCATATGACTTGATAACTATAGAACACAGAAATCACTGACTGTTTGCACATTCACATGAGATTAACATCACAGACGTAAGGTTTTCATTTATAACCACAGCCTAAAACCCCAACAAAGGTGTTGGTAAAAAATACTACCATTACTAATGCAATAATGCAAAAGACGAGTAACCAGTAACAATTTTATTCATTTTTTCCCCAACAGAGAATAAAAGTCACTCTATCAATCCTTCAGTCCCTTCTGGATTCCATTCACACAATCAAGGTCTCTGCTGCACTCCCAGCAGGATGACAGCCCTCCCTCTTCAGTTGTATAAAACTTACAAAAATATTATGATTAGAGGCCTATGTTAGATACTTCTATGCGGCCTGTGTTCAACAGGAGGACACAGCTATATTTTAAAACCCACTGTCTACGGTACTGAACCCTGACTGTCTGTTTTACTCTAGTATTGTAATTATTTACAATATTTGAAGTGCTTGTACTTGATTTATTATTTCTAATAATAATAATAAACTGAAAGAGTAATTTTTACTTCTGTAAAAGAAGGTGGTTATGTTTTCAACCCTTCTTTTATTTGTCTGTTTGTTTGTCAGCAAGATTGCAGAAAAACTAATGGATGGGTTTCCATGGAATTTTACTCAGGGGTAGGTTTTTGCATATCCTAGGGGTAATTTTAATAATCCCTTTAATTCATTTTGGGAAGGTAACTTGTTTCTCAGCATTTAAAATTAAATAAAAATCTGTACTCTATTGAAATTGTGTCCATTATCAATGCTTTGTTCCTTTGATTGCTTAGATGTTCCTTTGGGGGTGGAGTATCTGAGAGATAATCAGAGTTTTGGGGATTTTCAGTAGATTTAGATGATGGCAATAACTCAGACATCAATGGAAGAATCTGCAGGGATTTCTCCAAAACCAAGGGTACTGTTGTGCTTTGTTCTTTTGATGTTTGACACTGGAGAGGAACAGGAAATGAAGAGAAAGAGAAGAGGAAGACAGAGGAAGAAACAAAGGAGGTTCAGGGGTAGGTTTTGACCCTTGGCGGAAGTTTGTGCTCTCTGAGTCCTTTCTGTAGTTTCTTTATGGGGTGAGAATATACTTCCTAAATAAACCTTTTATAAGCTGTCTTTGACTATTAAGAAAATGTCACAAAGCGAAAACAGGATGATCTTATTTAAAATTGACATTTAAGTGATTTGAGGTTCTCACAGGAGAGCAATGTTATAAACAGACTATAAAGATCTCACAGATTAACTACTCAGCAGCATAAAATAGTTAAATTGCCTCAACTTTTAACAGTTACAGCTGTATAATATACTGTAGTACAACATAGCCTGGCAAATTAATGCAGCGGTGATATTAATACATAAATATCCTACATAGTAGTGACATACTGAGAGGGACCACTTTCCTGAACAATGGGCAATTCAATTCTTTAAGTATATTTTGTATATAATTCCATAATTTCACTCAAGTAAGGGATCTGAACAGTTCATCCCCCACTGCTATCAGGTGCCTTAATAGATAGTCAATGCATGGGTCAATGCACTTCTCAGGTGGCAATAACTGCCACCCTACAATTCAACCTTTTTTTACATTTTATATTCAATAGTTTAATTATGTGCTGATGTGATCTAATGGCCCTCTAAAGTTTCTGCTATATTGTTGATCCCAGAACATTTGTGTAGATGTGCAAGAGTTATGTAATTTAAAGGGTCTTGTAAGGTCATACTGCGTAAATGTGTAGGTGTATATAATGAAACATATTTTTTATTATTCACTATATACCTAACTTAGCAACATGCTTCGGAGGAGCATGCATTTTTTGTTGTTGCTTGATTGAGCTGTAAAACAAATCTCTCTATCATTTCATCCACATCCCAACCCTCACCTTTGGCCTTGAGCTCTGGGTGGTAACAAAAAGAATAAGTTCAAGGATGCAAGAGGCTGAATTGACCGTCTTTCATAGGGGGGGGCTGGACTGGCCTAAGAGATAGGTTAGGAGCTAGGACACCCGGGATCCTGAATGGAGCCTCTGCTCCTTTGAAAGGAACCGGTTCAAATGTTTCAAGCATCAGATAAGAATGGACAGCTCTCTTTGAAAGTGTTCCCGGCATGTGGGGGGAGACCCCAGGGTACACCCAGAACTCACTGGAGGGACGATATATCTATAGCCTTAGGATCCCCCATCGTAAGCTGGAGAATGTAGCTGGGGAGAGAGCATTTGAAATTACCTGCTTGACCTGCTTCCACCATGACCCGACCACAGATAAGGAGAAGAAAATGGATGGCTGGATGGATGAATGGACTCATTTATTACTTATAAGGACTTAGAGAGTTTTATCTTTTCTGACATTCTGAGATTAGTTTTTTGTCATTCAAACTCACACATAGACACACTAAAACTGTACTACCCGATAAGTGCGCATTGTTATGACCAGAAGCTGCTGTCAACCTCCCTCCCTCAAGAAAATCCCATCATGCCTAGAACTCCCGCTGAGGGCTTGAAGATAGTTTCTACTCATAGCAACACATCTAGTACAGTTCCTTGGAAAGTGAGGTTTCTGAGTGTAAAATGACAAAATTTCAGTATTTGTTTGTACTATGTTCAGAGGAAGGTGTCCGGCATTATCCGGAAGCCTCTCTGTTGCTGTTCATCAGTGGGAGCTAGGAGGCTGGGGGTGGGACTGGCCTCCAGGAAGCTCACAATTAGTGTGTGGTGTGTGTTATGGACAAATGAATCACCGCTTGTGACCCGCCTTAACCATTAAAAAGCAATAAAGGTGCATAGAGTGAGTTTAGCAGTTAGGACCCCCATCTCTAGAACCACATATAACCCCCTGCTGGCGTGGAATTGAACCGCCAGAATCATCTCTTAGCTTATCTCAGCCCTCCCACTGTTTCATTAAAAAAAACAAGAGAAAATAAAGGAAGGGTTTGTTTGTGATCGGGGGGTAACACTCTCCAGGCTGACATAAAATATAATATCTTCATTCAGGAGAATGAGTTAAGTTGTTTCAGTAGTCTTCATCACAACAGTGGGTTTCAGAGAACTGCCATTTGAATAATCACAAAATAGAGAATATAATTAGCAAAGATAAAAAGATGCAACCAGGATATGACATGGGATGTTGAGGACAACCGTGGGAAATCTAGGTTATTTCTACTTAAACGCTTCTTGGTGAGACAGTTTTTAACATGCATTCATTTAGTTGTGGCAGCCCATCCTAATATCAGCATTAACCCTCAAATATCAATTTTCTATTTATAGAGCTGTGCGCCTCAAGTCTCGTTCTCCCACTCAGGCTAGCCCTTGTTACAGAGATTGTAGGATACTGCTGCATTGAAGACCCATCTCTATTTCTCCTCTGTTTATACATAGTGAGCAAAACAATGGTGGCAGATCGCCAGCCCAGTGTATGATTTTAGATAGCATGCTGGCATTTCACAGGCAACGGAGCCATGACACGTAAGCAGTGTTGCTGTCTGGTGTAACATTTCACAAATAACAATCATTAAATGGCGGATGGTCTCGTCCTCTGCTAGAAGAGTTAAGGATCTCCCAGATCTTGCTTTGTACCTCCAATGGACAGTCTCTGATGATTTTCTTTTTCTTAGAGATAAGTGCTTACTTACTAATATCTGCATTTACAGCTCCCAGTTGTGGGCAGCCCACATAACACACTGTCAAAGTATAACATCCCTGTCCTGTCCTGCTGTCTCCCTGGCTAACTACTTATATACAAGGGTGACTTTCTGTAGCAGACTACCTCTGCTACTGAATCGGAGGCAGAATAACTTTTATTGCAATACATAAGATGTAGGGGTAAGTCACAAATGTAAAATATTCAGATAGTCATTAGATTATAGAGAATCCAACAGTATAAATGACTAGCATTTTGTCATTACATGTTTTGTCGTAGGCCTTGTCGTACATTGTTCTACCACCAGAAGGTGGCTTGGTGTACCTAAAGGTTGTTTGAAACCAATATTAACAGAAGAATAAAAACAATAGAACACGCTATTATCACCAGGCACTGTTAAACGTGGTATGCCTCTACAGCCGTCAAAAAGCTCAGTGTGAGCCTCTTTTCAAAAATTGGAAAATGAGATGCAGCTCCGACTCACCTACCAGAAAATATGCAAAATCATTTCGGAGCCGAGCCACAGCAGTTCAGTAATCAAATACTAGCTCTTGTCGGCAGCCAAAGCAAGCTTGATATTAGACGTGCAGAACTAATGATGGTCCTCATCTTTAAGATGATGATCAGCATTGTATTAGATTAGGAATTTGAACTTTGATGGACATTTGTTGAGCCTGAGTGAAAGTCTATCCATCTAGGACTAGATTCATCTGGTTCCATCTCTTTTTTATAAGCAGGTATGCACAATTTATCTAAATTAAATTTTTCAATCATGTTTATGACTTCTCTAAATTACATTAACATGAATGAGTAATATTGGTGTTTTAAATGTTCCTTTTCATAGCGAGACAATCAAGACCAACCAGCCTGTCCTAAAATTCCCTGGATGCCATCCTAGTCCAGAGTATCACTTATTAACAAGTAAGGCAGATGGGTATGAACAGAAATTACATGTTTGGATGAACAAAAAGTGAAGAATTTGTATCAGCATCCATTTTGCATTTAAGACAACTAACATTAAGCAATTCATATTCAAAGTGTGGTGTATAGCAACAAAACCAAGTTTTTGATGATGATGATGAGCACATGAAGGCCAAGAAGCGTAGCCAAAGTGAATCGGCCATCATCAACTCAGACTGTAACAGCAACACTGCACAGCATGTCATTGCATGCATGCAGCTCACAAAGATACGCTGAAATCACCATCATCACATTTAATTTTTATCAAAGATGTGTCCAATCAATGCAGTTATTAATGACGGCTTCAGTAAATTGCTGAGCAAACTGGACAAAGCTGTGTGATCCTCTCATGCACGTGTTTCGCCAAAGTGGCATTACAGTTAGCCATCCCGGCTGTCAAGTTCTGAGCTACAGCATTAGTCTGAGAGTTCATTAAATCCATGCATCATCAAAAATGAATGGGATCTCAATATTGATAAAAAATAATCTGGATTGCCATTTTGGCCATAATGGAGCGGCCCTAATCGCAAAACTGGATTAACTGTATGATGATATTGGATGGGAGCTGCATTAGCTAGTGGTGAGTGAATCATATGTGATTGTCCTCCTTGGTAATGTTGTTCCCAGGGATGTTTTTTTACTGGAGACGAACAAGAAATGACGAAACAATGTCTGTTTAAGAGTAGTTTCAGAGGTAGGGGCAGGGCTCCAGAGGGCTACTAAAATTAAAACTTTTTTATTTTGAGACCTGTTTTTTTTTGTTGCCAGTGGCGACCATCAAGACGTCATCAGGATGTGTTCAAAGTCATCAAGATTTGTTTAAATGTAATCTCAAATTGACATTAGAGAGGGAACTGTGAGAAACATTTATACTGAAAGCCATTACTATTGTTGTTGTCCCTCCTTACAAAGAAATAGGATTCCGCCCCTGCCCACAATATTGTCACAGTAGCAAGTTATTTGGTCAAAAATAATGTGGTATTTGATTTTGTCCCTATCATTAGCCATAATTCACTGAAACTCACAAAAAGTCCTTCTTTTTGGTTTTGTAATAGTGGCCTAATGACATCAGTGCTCATTCTCCTTAATATGACTGTCGCTTAAATTAAATCATTTTCAGCTTTCTGAGGAGAAAGTTTGTTCATCATGAAATATTAGACAATTAATTTGTAATGATAATGAAGTTAAAGTAATGCTACTGTTTAAAAAGGGATGGCAGCAGGGAAGACAGGCTCCCTTGAGGGAGGGACAGTAGATGAGGAAGTCGACCGTATGTCAGAGAAGTTCAGTATTTCATGGGTGTTTGTGGGAAATATTAACAGGTTAATATTGTTAATAACCACCTTTGCGTGATTTTTTTTTTGATAGCTAAAATACATACCCTACTCCAGTCTATTATTATTATTATTATAATTATAATCATTATTATTTGCCCATTGGGAACTGCATTAAATATTGTTTATCATACATTGTGCGTGTGACCTTTTGCCAGGTCACTATTCCTATCAATGAAACCAATGAGTTTTGGATTGTTAAAAAAAATAGTTTAAAGAGCACATAGTTCATCATAGCTTTAGCCTCTTAATTTGTGTCTCAAAGTGCACCAGATTGAAGCATTTAACTTTAAAAGGTACCAATTGTTCTTACAGAGGAGCATGCCCCCAGACGCTCCAACAACGTCTAAGGTTCACCCCCCACAGTTTTTTCAAATCCTGTGGGAAACATTGATACCTACAAAGAACATATTAAAAACAGAGTTCACTACTAGTTCAAATCATTTAAAAAAAAAAGAAACGGTGAAGAAGAATGATGATAGTAAAAAACATAAAAAGGGCAGAGTTTGTATCATTGTGCCGGAGGGAGATACAGACAAGGATGCAGACCCAGCGCCTGTATAAGCAGGAAGCGATTCATTATGCATAGTTCAGATAAAATTTAAAGAAGAAAAAAGAGATGAGATTATATTTATGTATTTATGGTAACAATATTGCAGCATATCGGATATGGCATGTATCGCCACACAGTGAGACACAGGGCAAACACAGGCATACAGTACAAAAGGGAAAGAAATGGTAAGGCAGACATTAAACATCATAATCTCGCATTGTTTTGTCTGGAACACTTAGCTGTTGTCCCTTCGCGTAGGGTTGCACTCTCTGTGTGCTTTTTGTAGTTATATGAACTGTTTTAAAAATATTTTGATATGTGATGTTGATACATGCTTTAACAGGTCTGCTTTTTCTGTGCCTGTTAATGTATGAGTATTTTGTAAAATGCTATATGAATAAAATGCAATTACATTTATTAGCTGTTGTTCTAAGAGCGTGAGTGCACTCTGCTGACATTTGGAACTAAATTGGTTTAGATTGTCTTGATAGTCGAACACTATTATTTACCAGCTTCCTTCTAGCTGTTTTTTGAAATGGAAGCAAATATCTCATATGCAAAAAAATCTATATTTGGATTGACTACCAAATATTCTGCTAGTAATGAAAAGAGAAGGAAGCCAAGCCGGGTTGTGTGTGTGTGTGTGTGTGTGTGTGTGTGTGTGTGTGTGTGTGTGTGTGTGTGTGTGTTTGTGCGTGTGTGTGTGCACTTTAAGACCAGAGGTAACATATGGTGTGGTGTGCTGTGTGTTTGTGAAGGGAGAAGTAAACTAAGGCATATTTGTGAATAAATACTAAAATAAGGTGTACACAGCCTTACAGCTATTACAATTTCCTTCTTCGAGAAGCACTGACTGAGTTCTAACTTTGTCAGCGAGACACAATCGGAGAGGAACAACCTACCTGCAGTGTACACCATTTCTAAACAGTTAAACTGGAGTTAAACACTGACAGTCTCCTTGAGTCACTGTTTAAATGACACTTTACGTCAACATAGAGGGTGTTTCATACAAAAATAATCTATTAATCTAATTAAACATGATTGTTTGACCTCCCCAACATCAGAAAACAGGGGGGAATCATCGCAACAGCTCTGAATCAAAGGTGGCGCAAAGTATCTGATGTACTGTCAATCAGTTCAATGTTCAATCCAGACCCCAAAAATATCAAATTGACTAAAAAAAGAAAAAACTTTTTTAGTATTTGTGCCAGAAAAATTACCAGCTAATTAAAGTAAATCTATTTTGTGTCCATTTACAGCACAACTTGATTAATGGATGAATGAAGTAACTTCACATTTTTTTCTAATCAGGAGTGTCAGTTGTCTTTCATATACACTATATAATATAATACGTAACATCTCTACGCTATATTGTCTAAATGTAACATTCTTAGACCTTTACTAAATATTTTGTTCTGAATTTCAATGATGCTTAAAATTCCAAAATATGATGATTTCTTCTATAGCACATAACTCACGACCTTCAACCCAGATTTGATCTGTGTAGTAGTTAAAATTTTAATGACAAGAATGGTCCAAAAATCCTAATTATAAAAGGCCAAAAAAGCATTATGCTTTTTCCAGATCCACTCTAAAAATTTAGTGGGTTCTTGTTCGCGCACAAGAACCCACTAAATTTGAGAGTGGATCTCGAAAAAGATAAAGATACTATTCGATAGTTTTGAGTTAATTCTATCCTGAATTAACTCAAAACACGCCGCTAATTTCCGCACTGTTTTATTCGAGCGAACTGACCCTGTGATCATGTACATGGTTCGCACCAGTAACACAAACACGTAAATATAACGTTTTTTTCCCACTAATTCACACTATAACAACCAAGACCAGATTAAACACAGATGCTGCTTTGTGTTTTTTGTGATGTTACCGATACGTCTGAAAACCAAATATAGCGGAGTCTGAGTTCACAACATTGTTCGGACACAGTTCCAATTAGCTCTATCCCAAGACTGATAATGAAGAGCTCTGCTGTTATAGAACTGAGTTGTAGATAGTCAAGTGCCATCTAGTCCTTTAATGCGGCGAAACAGTCACAACAGAGGTAAGACTTACAACCAAAGCGACTCATTATCTGGCCAAGTAGAAGCATTTAGTGGGAAAAGAGAATTGGGCCAAGAACTGAGCCTTGAGTCTAGAAACAAGCTAGAACAGTGGAGTAGGGGATGATGAATGGTTACCAATAGATACAAACAAATGTCAATATGATCAATATGAGGTTAACAGCAGGAGGGCTTCTCCTGAGTCACCAACATATCTCTGCATTAGTAAGTCTTAACAGAGCATATCAGTGCTGCAGTTTTCGAGAAACCAGCCTGAGTGAGCTTTCTTTACCATACACTCATCAGCTGTAACATGATGACTCCAGCTCTCTCCGGCTGGAGTTATCATGTTAATATCAAAGCAGTATGCACCCCTTCTTCCTCTCAAAATAATTAAGGACGCAATTCATGCAGTTAACATTCTATAATAAAAATGGTCTTGACCATGTATCTATCATGTCTCATACTGAACGTCCCCAGTGAATGGATATTTAGAAAAATTCCCCTCTTTTCTGATATTTCAACAGAAATTTGCCAGAAATTCAGCAAATCTGCATCCCAGAATCATGTTAGTATCGAGTCTGGAGCAACGCATATCCTCCCGACCCGGTTCAAACGGGCCTTCACACTTGGCATTTAACCCTATACTGAGGGAAATTCTTTCTATGTCCAAAAAAAGGATGAGGCTTACAACAAACTCAGATGGAAGAATACCCCTGCATTACTGCTTGGTGTTTTCCTGGTGATTTAAAAGCCTTCTGGCTATATTTGGTGAAGCTGTAAGGATCATCAGGTGCTGCAACAGCCGAGTATTAATGGTAATACGGCAAAGAAAGTAATGATGCACAACCAGCGGCAGCAATTGCTTCAATGAGTCATCAATCAGAGAGGGAATCCTGCTCCCTGTTTTTGACTGGGAACAACCTTCATTAGCAGAAGTGTGTGTGTTTGTGTGTCTACTGTATTTTGTTATGCCTGTGTTTTAACTACACTGTGGTGTCTGCATCTGTAGGCGTCTATTATGTGTTTCTGTCTTTGTGTGGGTGTCGGTTTTTATCTGTCTATATGCTTCTGTGCCTGACAGTTTTTGTGTACATGTGTGCACATATACATAGACACACACACATATACATACACACACTCCTTCAATGTCATCTTTGTTGTTGTTTGTGCACTACTCTGGCACAGGAAGAGACAGAGACACATTCCTAATCATAAAAACACTCTCATATAGACGGGAAAGAGGAGATGAAGAGGATGATAATGATAAAGAAGGTGAAGATGAGGAGGAGGAGATGGAAGATGAGGGGAGGGGTTTTTGTTACTCTGCTGCCCTAACATATCACTGCAGCTATAAGAATATAGTCTCCCGTTAGTCCCTCCTCATCGGTATGCACATGTGTGTGTGTGGTCATGTGTATGGTCGTGTTTGTGTGTGTGTGGTCGTGTGTGTAACAGCGTTGAGCTCTGAGTATTGCCAAAGGGATGGGGCATATTTCACAAACTAGCTACAGATTTAATTTGGAGAGGAACAACTTAATAATGTTTTTTCCCAACAAATGTGGCTAAGGGACATGTAACTGTAAGGACGGGTGAACACACACCAGAGCAGGGAAAGTCGTCCGCATACACTTCATGCATGTGAGGTAAATTTAGCTCCTATGAATTGACACAAGAAAATCTGCCTTGTTTTATTACTGAGCACACAAAAACAAGTTAACTGTATTTATCTTCATTATTGAGTCACTATAGGATCTGATGTTAGAGCATACTGCCAACCTCTTTAGAAATGAGGCTGAGTCAATATGGAATGTTTGAGATTAATAATAATAACAATACATTTCATTCATAAAGCACTTTACGTTTGAATCAAATCTCAAAGTGCTCGATATACGAGTGCTCGATTATTACTGAGTCACCTGCAATTTGCCGAGTTCAATCAATACAACACAAGCGGTTGATAAATATTGAAATATGCTTCCTTGACACATAAAAAGGGAATAACATTCATACCACATGGTATTTAAGTCTTTAGAGCAAGGTGAATGAGGAGCCTTAGTTTCCAATATGAGGGGTGATTTTATATGCAATATCGCTCAGGCTCATACGCTTTTCCTCAATAATACCTAGTTGGATAGAGGGATGTTGAATAAAACCGGTTGGACAGTATAAACTGGTATGATGTATGACTGCGTATTGCTTTATATTTGACAAAACCGTACCTTCAGAGCACTTTGTTGACACCGGGTAACTTTCCGATTTACCCTTGAAGTCTGCAAATTCAGTTTGAAACTGAAGTTATACATTTGTGCATCGAAATAAAAATACCGGATTTATATTTTGACTTTATGGACTTCTTGGGTTAAGAAGTTCACTAAAGATGGTACTGGGATAAATACATGGCAGCTAGTAATGAAAAGTTTGAAAATGTCATGAATCGACCATGTTGAGTCTACTGACTCTGCTGATGATGATTGACAGAGTATCGAGTGAAGAATAAACCCAATGGAATCTGAGGCCAATTTGACATAAACCATAACTCTTCACAAACCAAATTAAATCATGTAAAACACATCAATGTGTGGTGAACGATTTTTTGCAGCACAAAATCTCCTCTATGACCTATTAGTTATTTCTTCACTTTTGGCATACTGTATTAGTATAATAATCCCCTATATTTTCTGTGAATACAATTTTCAAAATCAGAATATACAACAAAGACACCACAAAATATCACAATATGAAGTTAAGTTTCTTAATTCAGAATCGCGGTACTGATGGAACACTTTCTCGCTCAAAGATCTAAAATACACAATTGAATATAAAAAATCATCAATGAAATGTTATATAACCACTAAAGTAACTTGAACAGCATTCAGTAGAACACATTTCTCTGCCAATGCCAAATAACCAGCTTTTGACATCTTCAGCTTCAGTGACCCACATGTCAGCCCTTCCTCAGGGTTGGGTGAAAATCAATATATCCTTACAAAGCTACAGAAAGAGAGAAATGAAATGTTCAAATGAATATTTTCCAAATCCTAAGGAGTTCCTTTTTCGGTCTGTGCCTTCCTTGACAGAGATGAATAGGGTAATTCAGTATTTCTTAAACACAGAAGGTTTTATTATGATGGGTGCCATTCTGTTGACCTCGTTTTAGGGACTTTAGTATAAAAAAAATAGCTAATAGCTGAAACTTGAAAAGGAGCGGTCATTCTCTTTCGGTGACTATTTTACTTTATTTGCAATCTCGAAGAATCCCAGCAGAAAATTTCAATTATTTAAGCTAACACTGTGGTCTGAATCTGCAGTCTGTTTTTTTATCTTTTAGGGATATGGTGGAATGCTCTTTGACCTCTAATAGTCCTGATGTCCAGCACACTGCAACAACAGGAAACGTTCTCAGACAGTAGCTCAATTCTTCCAACAATATGTGAAAAGCCAAACTTTTATTGGCAACTTCCTACACTGTTGAAAAAAAAGGAGAAAAGGAATTTCAAGAAAGTAAAATAGCCTTTTTCTGGGAAATGTATCGGGGTTTTTTTGTCTCAAAAGAAAAACAATCTCCTAAAACGTGTGACATTAGAAAAATAGTATTATTTCAAGATAATATGATTTGTTTTCCTTAGTCAGATATTCCAGCTAATATTGAGCTAGTTTTAATCAGTGACAAGTTCAACGATTGTTTGCATAAAGTCCCAGCTGAGGAACAAGATTTTTTTCTCTCCTAATTTTAAGAACGAGGAAATTCTGTTTAAAAAATGTTTTTATCTTATTATAAGCTTTTTCTCCCCTAATTATTAATCTTGGATGAGTATAGTATATATTCTTACAATCAGTTCAATCAAGGGACTTAGATATTTATATTGGTTAATCAATCTAAAATAAATTACATCTCATTGTATTGTAATCTGCAAAACTTGGGTGGGCAGTTGAAGCTCTAATTGGAAGACCAGCAGGTTAGCAGTTTTGAGCACAGCAGTCTACATGTCACAGGGTCTTTGAGCAAGACCCTGAACCCCAATACATGCTCCAAAGGGCTATGTTGTACTGTGTATGACTAAAAAGGCGATTAATCGAGTATTATTTTTTACATCTGTGCATTTTTAAGACCCATTACATTGTTTCAGTGGCTAGATTTTTATGCATGCTGAAAGAATTTTAGCAAAGCCAGATTTTCCTTCCCCACTGACAGATTTGACTTGCTAATTTCAAGACAATATTGTTATAATTTAAGAATATTTGGCTCCTTTCTAGTACGGCTGTTTTTGCAGTGGAGCAGTGGATCTAGCTCTGTTCTTTGTTTGAATAGTCGTTTGGTCACTTATTCTTTCACAACCCGGTAAATCCAACTGCTGGAAACATGCAGCCAATAATTGTGCAGTGCAGCAAACAAAGTTTTGGCCTTAATCCAAAAGGGGAGGACTGACTGAAGACTTCCACTTTTTTAATGAGCCTTGGGTGACCATGTACCCGAAACCATTCACTAGTTTTTTTTCAAATTTTCCTGCTTCCAGCAGATCCACTTCAGAACAAAATGTTCACTTCCTGTCTAATATATCACACACACTGACAGATGTCAATGTAAGCAGATAAATGTTCACTGTCAGTGGTTATATTGTTATGACTGATTGGTGAATATACAGAGAGTATCTGCAGGAAAAATTCCACTTGGGTGCCTGGCACACTAATGGGAAACCAAGATTTTCAGAGCACCCTCACTGAAAAGTTAAGCAACCTCGTATTACGCACAAAAGAAAAATATCTGGTGCTGCCACTGCAAAAGAGTGATACTCTTTCTTAATCACTTGCTATGCCAAGCTCTTCCCACAGTGCTCAGATTTAAAACAGAAACCTTTTACTAACAAACACACTTTTCTAACCTCTGGGTTGAAACAATGCTCATAAATAGTCCACAAACTGTCCTAATAAAAATATGATAAGGCTGGATTTTATTTTTCCCCAAGGAGAAACACAGGAAAAGGTAATAAATGACAAATAAAA
Source organism: Lophius americanus (assembly GCA_037951165.1). Lineage (NCBI taxonomy): Eukaryota > Metazoa > Chordata > Actinopteri > Lophiiformes > Lophiidae > Lophius > Lophius americanus. The sequence continues at coordinate 255,173 of JBBDHG010000008.1, read as the reverse complement.
AATGATATTATAATATTAATGTGTTTTTGATGCAAATTTAAGATATCCCAAAAGGAGCTTAAATTGAACAATTACCCTGAATGATACACAGCCTACAGATGTGTACTGCAGTAATCTTAACACTATGAATGGCTCTAAATCTTTTTAACCCGGATTTCACCATTTAGCACATAATTCAGAAGCAAGCAATAGGTGATACATTTTTGTCAGCTTCCATACACAATCATCATTTCTTTAAACCCTATTTAAATGTTAGTGAAATGTCCAGATAAACCTTTTTAATATATTTAATCACAGATTAAGAAATGAACCTCTTGCAAAGTTTCAGTCAGGAAGGCAATCATGGTGCACGCTCGGGTCACAGTTACAAATTTGATAGTCTGGGATGTCAATTGATACAGTATCAGCTGTGGTAGTTAGCTGGCCACATTTGTCAAATATGAGGGTGACACACCTTCATCGTAAGCCTATAATCATCTTGCAGCTGTGTTTCTAAGTGTGATTTTCTCTCTACTTCCTTCTTGCCGCTGTTAGAAACTTCCTCCACCATCTTATCTCCACCACGTCCTTGCAGATACATCAACTTCATTATTCATCATTCACAGCAGTGTCATCAGCCCCCACCACCAGTATCAAGACCATAGGGGAGAATATACCTGGTGCTGCTCAGGGCAGATAACCTTCGATCAAAATCTCCCTCAAGAGTATGAGCTGAGTAGCTGACTCATTATCAATCATATCTGTTTTGATAAACGTTGACATTTTCTCCATTCTTTGTCTGTACTGACTGAAATTGGGATAACCTAACTAATTTTTAAAAATAAAGTTAGAAAACATGACTACATCCGGATCCTCATTTTACTGGAGAAAGTCCTACATCTGAGACAAATACACCTAAAAGAATGAGCTTAAGTGTAGAGAAAGGGACAGGTTTAATATGTCTGTCAATCAATCAATCAATCGATCAATCAAAAATGGCCCCAATTCACAATAACAGTGGTCTCAAGGTGCTTTCCAGAAAGACCAAACTCTTTATATAATTAATAATTATAATATGTATGTGCAGATTCTCATCCATCCAGGCCATGGTAATCCTTATTGGTTGAATCTGAAGCAATTGGGCCTCTGTTTGGACTTGAAGACATCTCGACTCTCATCCAAGAGGCTTTCTTACTTCAACTGACTGGTGATAGGGTGGGCCTGGCATTTCACCTCCAGTAGGAGTTAGTTTTGATACATACAGAGTTGGTCGGTTTTGACAACGCATCATTAATGTGGGCGAATAGGGGGTCATTAGGAATCGTTCAGGACTCCGTGAAATTTATCTGGTGTTTATTTATCTGCCGTTCCATCATGTGGATATGTCCTCACATAAGATGAAGATGTTCAATAATCAATGTCCTGAGGGAGGCTCTTGCATGAAAGGTGGAACATTTTCAAGTCTAAACAGAAGTCCAGTTGCTTCAGATTCAACTTATAAGGAAAAAGTGAATAAACCTCACAGAATTTTCTGACCAAAGAATGATCAATAGTCTTATTAAAACATATTGAAATCTGGGATTCGAGGCTGTGATTGTGCGATTGACATCAGAGAGGTCTTACGCATGTTTGCACACACTAATATGCACTTCACGTGTGCATGACATATATTAAGTCCAACTATACGCTGACTAAACAATCTACAGAAGATGTTTTTACAACATTCGTTTGTTGTTAACTGTTTCTTTACCAAATTTGTCGAAATATATTTTTTACAATGTTTTTTAATGACACCTCATAAATTTTACAGAGCTGTGACCAATGGAGGTATCTGGACCCACTGACTGATTCTTTGGAAAATGTGCAACTAGAAAACAGTTGCATCCTGGAGCTCTGACCTCTCCTGCACATCAATCCTTGACCTCATGACATATTCTCCAGCATTTCTACCTCAGCTCTACAGAATATTTGAACTACTTTTTTGCTAGCTGTAGGTTTCTTCAATGTAGGACTCCTTATTTCCTAATGTTAAATGAAGTGAATAATCAGTTGTCGTCTCAGTGTGCCTCAGGATTACCTCATTTCGGTCGGCTATATTACCACCCTTGCACTTCATTCCTGCTAAGCCACGCTCCACAATGTTGAATTAGTGCTCAGCCCCTCCAGCTCCATCTCACAGTAGAACTTCATAACCTCTGCTTATCTCTGTGTCCATGTCATGCACTTGTGGTCACCTTGCTTTTAATACCAGGAAGTTTGTGAAGTGGGATGTATACTGTGACCCGACAAAGTTTAAATCATCTTAATAACTAAGGATTGTTGTGTAAGATCTTGTTATTTCAGCACACTCAAGAGGTTAAATTCATCCATTGAGACACATACACACTGCCCTCTGCTGGAAACAACACAGGCTCAAGACATGGTCACTGCTAAAGATGTATTAACATATATTCTACTTTTGTTCTACAGGTTGTAAATTTGTCCTTTTGAAAATGTTATCAAAATACATAAAGATGGAAGATGAAATGTGTGAAAAGTGAGGACAATCATATGTTCCTTTGTCAGTGTTCTGCAACAAACATGGACCTTCAACATCTCAGGCCTGATTAAAAGAAAGGCTGAACACTGTAGACTACACTTCCTCAACAAGCTCAAATAGGCCCAGCTCGCCCAAAAAACTGCTGCTGAACCTATACAGTTGCACCACAGTGAGCTTTCCAAACACAGCTGCACAGCGCATCGTCAGGATGGAGCTCCCAGCCCCTCTTTGCCAGTAGAGTTAAGGAGGAAAGCAAGAAGCCTCTTCAGGGACACTAAATACTCCAAACACTCGTTGTTTAAACAGCTACCGTCTGGCAAACAGTTCAGAACATCAAGATCCATCACAAACAGGAGGAGCAGCCTCGTCCCAAGACCTGGGGCGTCTTGGGGACACACATACAAACAGACTTTAACCGCTCACACACACATACCTCCACCCTTGAGGCCTGCTAGGTCAAAATATTTAAATATGTATATTTCCTTTAACATTGGTTCTATTTTGTCTTTTTGGAATGTTGTATGCCACCAGTTCACTTTTACTAAGCACCTTGCGGCTAGACGTGGTCTTTGCATGGTTTCATTTTTTTCCATTCTTGGGGAGAGGTCACGTGAAATGTCATTGTACCTGTCCTTAATGACATTACGATTATTGTTCATTCTTAAATAAATGCCCAAAATTATGGAGCCAGGTGAGCACAGCTTAAACTCAGACTGGAAATCTCCATGAAGCTCATGTAATCTGGGATTAGTCAGATACGGAAATGTGCAAATCATGTTCAGAGGCATTAAAGAGAGTGAACACGGCCTTTGACCTACAACTTCCCCTACATGTTTTCATTCTTCACACACACACACATGCACACACACACACACACACACACACACACACACACACACACACACACAGGAAATGTTTATTATCTTTACATCTGAAAGAATTCCAAAAGCCCTTATGGGGAAGGAAAGCTGAGAGACCACTTTTAGTTTTAAGAGATTGAAACGGTGATTTCAGCCACATGAACCATCCTGCCACATCCTACCTCACAATAAATCACTCTCTTACAACAGGACCTGACCAGAATACAACAATAGAATGTCACGTTTCAAATTCAAACATCATTTTGCCTCAGAAAATCTAAAGACGTAGAACTACAAAAGTGACGTATTTGTCAAATACTATACTTTAATTTATTTTGAAGATCTCATGGACATTTGCAGATTGATCCTATTTCATTCTGTTCTATGATATGTTAAAGTAATTTCCGATTAATTGTCATGCTGAATCCAATAATAATGCATGTGGTACTCTATTTTATCTGATGTATGCTGAAAGAATTAATTCTCAAATCTCAACCCATTTCCTCTGCAGAAAATAACATTCAGGATCAATTCTTCAGTTATGAGCTTGGAATACAGTTTAAACTTTAAACTATTAATATTTTTTCAAAGAATATACTTGCCATCATTAAAATAGAATCAGCTGCCTTATAAGAAGCCTTTAACTTGGCTTGCAGATAACTGCTACTAAAAAAAAATGTCTTTAAAATTCTGTGCAGCTACAGAGAGCATTAAAAAAGGCTGCAATAAACTGCAAAGGGCACCTTGTTGTATTGTGCTCACAGCAGGAAGAGAGCAAAGACACAGTTAGTGGACAAATACTGGGTGGGATTTCCTCTCCTCAGCACTGTCTCCTGCCTTTCATTGTTTGCTTCAGATGTTGGTCAAGTGCTGTGTGCTAAAGCGAATAACACAATGCATCTGTCATGGAATGTTTATGTGACATAAACACAGACGGAGATGCAAACTACTGTGCTATGAAAAAGAATTGGACCCAATCATGAGATCTGTTCTTGTGATTTTATCGCCTACTTAACTTAGATATGTTTTACAATGATAACTGTATTTCAGTCAGACAATGTTTATATATACATTTATAGTCAGAATTGTTTATCAAGTTAATTCATCTTTTACAAAGTGCTGCATGATGCAAATATGAGATGTCACACTGGACGTTGGTGCCACTGATAAGGCGTCTTTTGCTGAAGGACCCTCGGGAAGCTATCTAAAACGACACACCGGTTCGTGTGTCTGTTTTTAGTGCATAACAAAAAAAGAAGCCATGCCACAGAGGGGTCTTCATTGACGCCCTGCTCTGTAATCTCTGTGTAAAAAAGCATTGAAGACTGTACTTCGGTTCTGTGTGTCGGTGTTTGCTTGGATGTTTTCATACAGATCTATAAAAAATTGTAGAATGGAGGTCACAGCTGAAAGATTTTAAATTGTGTTTGTTAGTATTTGATCAGCCATGTCCCTAGAGATTTGTCTAATTTGCTATTTCATGCGTTAAATAGATAAATGTGATCCACAATATGCCCAATATTTTGAGTTGTCAGAAATAATACAAAACACAAAATACACTGCTCATAAAAAAATAAGGGAACACTTCAATCACAGTCTGGATCTCGACGAAAGAAACAATCAAGTTGAAAATCTTTATTGATATACATTTGCATAATTTGTTAAGAACAAAATTATGCAAGAACGATCAATAGAAATCAAAATAATTAAACCAATAAGGGCTGGATTCTAAATCACACCAAAAATCAAAGTGAAAAACTGAAATCACGGGTTCTGATCCAACTCCAGTGAATTTCATCACAACAACTCATAATGTGACCCAGGAGTGTGTTTGACCAACACATCGCCAAAGCAACCTCCTTAAAACATCTGGGCTCCTGGACAGTCTGGTCAGTGGTGGTGGCGTCTGATACAGCGATACATGAAGTTTCAGTGGTACTCAGTTGGATCCAGGTTCAGGGATCATGAGAACCAGTCAATGGCAGCAATACTTTCATCCTCCAGGAACTGTCTACACACTCTGACCACATGAGACCAGGCATTGTCCTGGACCAAAAGGAACAATGGGTCCACTGGATGAGTGTACAATCTGATAAGGGGTCCGAAGTTTCATCCTGGTACCGTACAGCAGTCAGGGTACCGTTATCTAGCCCGTGGAGTTCTGTGAGACCAACCAAGGATCTGTCTCCCCAGACCATCACTGACCCACCACCAAACCGGTCCTGCGGGATGATGATGCAGCAGCATTACATTCTTAACATCGTCTCCAGACTCTGTCACGCCTGCCACATGACCTCAGTTTGAACCTGCTCTCATCTGTGAAGAAAACAGGTAACCAATGGAGAAGCTGCAAATTTTGCTGTTCTCTGGTTGAACAATTGAGCCCAACGGATCTGGACTGTGAACACAGGTCCCAGTAGAGTATGCTGGGCCCGCATGCCACCGTCATGAGGTTTGTTGCTGACAGTTTTGTCAGAAACATCCCACCAGTAGCCCACAGGAGGTCAATCTGTAGGGATCTGGCAGTGCTCCTCCAGTTCCTCCTCACACTGAGGAGCATATACCTGTCTGGTTTCAGGATTGTTGTCCTTCTATGGACCTGTCCAGCTGTCCTTGTGTAAAGGCCCATCTCCTGGCATTTCCTCCGTGCTCTTGAGACTGTGCTGGGAAACACAGCAAACTGAAATGCAACTGCATGCAGGGAAAAGCCAACCTGGCGGTGCTGGTTTACCTGTGCACCATCAGTTGGCTGCAGGTTCTGCCTAATGTCACAAGTAGGGACAAAGACACCAGCAGAACACAAAACTAGAGTAGAGTCAGTCAGGAAAGATAAGTAGAGATAAATGGATGGTGGCCACCACCTGAAGAACAATTCCTTTTTGGGGGATTGTCATGCTTTTGCCTGTCCATTGCACCTGTTGTCACTTTCATTTGCTTCAAAACAGGTGAAACTGGTTCACAATCACTTATGCTTCCTAAATGGACAGATTGTTATGCCTTAAGTTTAACTAACTTTTGGTGTCATACTGCCATGATTAAGTGTTTAATTAATTTATTTTTGATTAGTCTATTTAGTCAGCAGTATCTTATTCATCATCTTCTTCTTCATTGGGCATTGCAGCTGAGGAGAATCCATTCCTTTTATGTATATAAAGAACTTTTTCTAAGCCAACTTCAAAAAATTGCTTACAGCTGAAAACATATTTTAAATATTTGTTTAAAGAGATGCCCCTAAATTTCACGGACTGCACCGTGAACATCTTTATTAAGTGTATATTGATTTAAGTCAGACACACAGATGTTTCTATTTTAATTTGGCAAATTAAGTGGGATTGAAGGAGCTGGATGCTCAGGGAGTTGCTGATTGATTGTCTCCACAGTTAGCTACTTCATTCTGCTGCAGTCCGGTCTGGTGGAGGTTAATGAATGACACTTAAGCAATTAACACAGTGAACCAGAAGTCCATGAACACACCACAGACTGTTACTTAAGAGAGAGCAGACAGAGAGGGAAAGATGAACTCCTGGTGTGCACAGCACAAGAAGATGTACCCTTAATACCGTTTGGGCACTCGGTAAAACATTTTTTATACAGAATTTGGTAATTTAATATTTCTATGTTTGGATATTCAATGAGTTAATATCTACAGTTGTTACAATTATCATCTTGAATATTGTGAATATTCTTAAACAGAATATTATGCTACATCGATGTCTCAAAAAATGGGACAAGCCACAAAAGACCGGGAAAGTAGTGGAATGTCTAAAAATAGCCCATAAATTATTAACAGATAACAGCATAAGGATTTTGAAGATTTCACCATCTACAGTCCATAATGAATGTCATTAAAAGATTGTCAGAATCTAATTAAATCTCTGCACATAAGGAACAAGGATGAAAAGGAACATTGACCTGTGAACCTACAGACAGTGCTGCAGTGCAGTTAGTAAAATTTAGGGGGTATTTAAGGTTATATCTTTGAATAAATGGAATATAATATTCTTTACTATTTTTTGCATGTACTTCCAGCTTAAAGTAAAAGTATTTTTCATGTTTGTTTAAAAAGCGAAGAGGGATTTTGCATTTGAAGTTGTTACTGTGTTTTGTGTTTCCACAAATGGAGGAATAGTTATTATTTAGAACAAGAAAAAGCACTAGAGTGCCAATCCATGCTGTCAAAGCAATCATGAAGTCTCATGAAACGTTTAGATGTAAATGGAGGGGTCCGGCAGCCAGGAGGATTCAATTTGGCTCAGCACCGCCCATATTGGTCTTGAGCTCCAGAGAGCCCAATCCCAGCCCAGACCTAAGTGCTTCCTTGGGTCTGGCTTAAAAAAAATTCAAGGAATAGAAGGAGAGGGAGAGAGTTCACAGTGCCACAGAATTATGCATACAACTAGAGGTGCCCCAATGCAATTTTCTCCTGTCTGACCAGCCGATACGCTTTGTGTTTTCTAGTTTATATGTGAGATGTTTGGAACCGTGGTAGTTCATGCTTGGTGTGTGTGTACGGCGCATGTGAATAACCGGCAGCGAACCGGCCTCAAGTGAGGCGGATCGGCCGACTGCCGATTTCACCAATCTAAGCCTCCTGGCGCCAATTGGTGCATCTCTACACACAATCTTAAAAAAACTCTATAATTCTATGAAACGTTATATGGGCTCATAAACAGTCTGGAAAACTGTTGTCAGTAAAAATAGTTAGTTGATGCATCTATAGATAAAAATGAATACTAATATGTAGAGTAAAATCCAAAGATATGAAACCAACTTGTCTGGAGTCATATAGTTTTGGGAAATCATAGAAGTCATTTTCTTCAGGCATGAGAGGAAAAGAACCTTCTGAAAATCTTAAAGCCAGCATCTGAGATAGTACGGAGGTGAAAGTGCCCATGCACACCTGAGAAGACCATTAATACTGAAAGATACATACAGTTTTTGGAACAACATATATTTTATCCATTCGGGAAGTCCCTGTTTTTTCGAACAAAATAACCACATCACCAACCACATTCTACCTCCTTGTATCAAAGAAAGGAGTAAAAGAGTCTGGGTGCCAAACTGGCTTACGGCAGTCCTGACCTGCATGTAATGATGCACCTAATATGACAGTGAAGAAATTGAACAGTTGAGCAACTGAGGTCGTAAATCAAACAAGAATGAGAGAATTCTCCTTTAAATCAATCCACAATTATTGTCCTTTCTTCCCAAACTCTTACTGGGAGTAAAAAGAGAAGGTACACACACATGATCCTGAGCTGTTAAGGAACATGTTGTAGACATCCCACTCAGAGTGTCTATTATTAAAAATATGTATAAAAGTCATAAAAGTATGGGTCAATATCACTAAAAAGGATAGTAATGGACCAAATATATTTCTAAGAATGTACATTTAATAATCATAGTGTTATTAAAACATATTTAGACAACTTTGAAACAGTCTGTGACAGGGTGGACATATTTTGCAATTTGCTCATACATTTTCTGCTTGCACTAAATTTATGAGAGTGCTTGAACTTTCTAACATTCTACTAAATACAATAAAATAAAAAGATAAAGATAAAGATAGCCTTTATTAGTCCCACAATGGGGAAATTGCACAGCAGCAGAGCATGTTACAGAATACAGAATAACAGAATAACAGAGCATTATGTGCAATTAAATTAAATTAAATGAATGCTAAGTTAAAAATGGAAAATCTCCAGTTATTGTTTTTAAATGTACTTCTAAAATGCACTTTATGGTGTTTTGACCTGTATACTGAAAATATCTTTTTTTCATCTAGGTTTAGGGTTATCATTTTTCAAACATCACAACTAGAAATTTTGTTGTCTTTGAAGCCGACAAACTTTGAAGTGAAAGGAAGCGAACCTGCCTTTGACCCTCTTTAGACTTGGTTTTAAAATGATTTTTGGGCTATCGGATCACAAGTGGACAGCGAGACATTTCAACATTTACACCTGAATCTATCATACGTCTCCAAAGGTGTCGAGCTGATCTCAAGGTCAAAGTGCATTGGGAATAGTTATCAGTCAGTCAAGTGCCAGATTTGTTGAGCTAGCTATCATGGGCTACCTAACAACTTGAAGTTATTCCAAGGGCTAGCATACATGTAGGGACTCTTCAACAGTTGACACTGACAGGAAAAAGTCATTTGTGACTTTCTTAAGAGCACAGGACCAGGTGAAATTTAACCACGTTGGAAAGCAGGGGGCTTTGCGGGTGTATTGTAGGCCAACACATCCAGCACAGATGGCCTGTTTTCCGGTTATGTGTTTGTCAGGGACGCATCAGGACACATTCAAGTTTTCACTACAAAAGATATGTGGTCAAATACGTCCCAGACCACATATGCAAGTGGTTTGAGTGATCGAATCATAATGCGTCTTGGAGGTCGTTTACGCTTGTATATGGCAATGTGTCTCGCTTTCCACTTTTGATCCAAATTCTGAAAACTCATTTTAAGACCAAGTCAAAACAGAGTCTTTTTCTGCTCTCCTGCATGACAGCTTGTTGGTGCAGCTTTCCAGGAATAAACTGTCAGAAAATTTGGACATAGTGACAAAAATGATTAGGAATAAGTTTGGAAGTACAAGATAAGACAATTTGGAGCCGATTATTAAGAGGAAGCTATTCCTGATTCACATGACATACTGCTTGACTTTTACACTTTTTTCTCGATGTGTGATGTGGAGAACTAACAGTGTCACAAGGTGTTCTCTCTCCTGACCAGGTGAACATGTAGAACACGGTGTTAACCTCATCATAGAGAGCCTGGATTCCCACTGGATCAGAAAACATGTTTGCACTTTCAAGTCCATAAGGAGCTCACAATGAAAGTGACAGCCAAATGGCATATAAAAACAGAAAGATAATCCTGGTTGAGACAGTTACACAATACACACCGGATGATGTGTAAAAGAAAAACACGCCTGTTCGGGTAAAGTCAAGGTCAGAGAAATACAGATATTTGTTTGAGAAAGCTATGAACTTTGCAAGAAATCAGGACTTTAAGCCTGTCTTTCCAAACCAATTAAAACTATGAGATAAGGCAAAGGATGGTTCAAAAGGCTAATGGTGTTTCCTGTGAAATTTTCCAATTACAAGCACAATTTAATTTCGATTTAGGTACAACGAAGCAAAAATAAAAAAGCACAAAAAGTCCTCCCACTGTAATATTCTTTATGAGGGAACAACTGTCTTTGTGACTCTCTTCATATAAAATAAGATTTTAACTTATTCCATCCAATCTATTTGATTTTTCTGAAACCGTTTACTAGTCCTGTTCACGGTCAAAGTGGGTCTGGAGCCTATCCCAGCTGAATTTCAGTAAGAGGATTTACTGGACAAGTCACGAGTAAATCACAGGACCAACACACCGAGACTAACAACCATCCACTCCAAGGGGCAAAAATTAAATCACCAAATAATCTACTCTACATTGAATGTTCTTGAACTGTGAGTGGAAGTCGGAGATCCCAGAGCGAACCCATTCAAACACAGGGAGAGCATGAAAACTCCCCCGGGTACTACTACTAACGTGGATTTGAACCTTGAACCTCCATGCTGTGAGACAACATTGCTGCCCATAACAGCAAATAGTTTCATTTATCATTTCAAGGGTATATGGTGTGTATTGTAAGCTTCTCAAGGCCAGAACAAATAAAAAACTATCTTGCATCACTATTTTGACAAAAAGGTCAATTGGACAGCTGGCAGCTAGGAAAACTAAAATACTGTAAAGACTTACTACATGACAAAACCCATTGTAGCAGGGACACACAGCAGCGGTGTGAATTGTCTCGGTTCAGATGGAGGGAGGCAGATGTGTCAATTGGCTAATTTTCAAAGGTAAGGCTCATCATTTCTTTCAACAGAATTCAGAGCTTTGAGACTGAAATGGAACAGTTTTGATCGAGGAAAGACAGAGAGGATTAACTCATTTACTATTCTAAGTCAGTGTAGCGTTTGTATGATGCAAGACTAGACACATCATACATAAATTTGAATCATGTTGAAAAACTACGGCGACAAACTGAACCAGAGTTAAGACATGGTTGAAAAGTTTCTATTTGTTACATGAGAAATACTTGGTCTGAACGCAGAATGTATAATTTACTATTCCACAGCTCTAATAAGATTTGTTATGTTGAAAATTTAAGACTCACATCCACTTCTGTGAATCTTTCAGGAACAGATATTGAAAACAGAAATTATGGGTGCTTTGGAACATGAAACTCCAGACAAAAGTCTGAACCTACGTTGGGCTTGGGTTCAGTTTTACATTGAAATTTAACAAGCACAAAGATGAACTTTAGCCAAACTTTTATCTACTTTCTGTCATCATCATCTACTTGGGCTACATCTTCTTATACTTGATGACTGTCTTGGTCTTAGCCTGGTGTGTGTCTGACCTCACCGTGTTAGGAAATTTGTAGATATGGATAAAGATGAATGAACCAATTCATGTCGTTGTCATCGCTCTGTTATGGTGTTACTACAAGCTGCAATGTTCTAGATTTCCCTCTGATGTGTTTTCTCTTCAGCACATTAAATGTGAAGCTGGAGAAGAGGGAAGCACCTTGATGTGCGAGTTTGTTGGGTGAGAGTTCAGGATACTATTAAAGTCATAATAAAAACAATATTGTCCTTCTCATTTGTAGAAGCAACAATCTCTTCTGATGGCATCATGCAAATTTATAAACTGTTGCCATCATTGAAAAAAATTAAAGTTATCGAGCCAAATATTTCCAAATAACGTTTCTTAATTTTTTTCGTCAAACCTTATCACTGTTAAACCATAAAACGTATGGGCTACAGTTTTATTATTGTACGAAGAAGTAATAGAAGTAATAGGATAAAAATAAATAAATTTATGAAAATATAGTCGTTATTTTTACCAGAAAGAAGTTGGAATTTTAAGAGGACAACATATGATAACCAGGGTTTTTGTCATCTTCTGTCTTTGATGTTGTGCTGTGCCACACAGATGGGCGGCCACCGTTGCACATGACTGAGATAATCAAGTGGTCGGATTACTTTATGATCACTGTTTATAGTATAAGCCTCAATCTACATTATGTGACGAATAAATCTGTCATTACAGGATCTCCTGCTCAAAAATTTCCTCCAAGTCTGTCCGGTCCTTTCTTCGGAACAAACCTAGTTGTCCGAACAATGTTTTCAAAGTTTTAATAATTATGATCCTGTTGTGTTTATCGGCTAAAGGACTAAATGTTAATCGATTTGTCCAACATGGCTTAGATATAGCTTGACAAGATGGTCGACTTTTAACATTTCCCCTTCAATGAGTAGCCCAAATTAAAACGTTATTCTCTTAAATTTACCACTTTTTTCTTGTACAATTCCGACACTGTCTCGTAAAATTACATGTTTTTTCTCGTGATATTACAACTTTAATCTCATAATTTTAATCATTAATTTATTAAGTCAATGTGGCACTAATACTCCGTTGTATTATTGGTAAATAACAATAAAATAAATTTCCCATTATTGGGCAGATTCATTAGGAGTTTTAACTTCTAAATGGTTTGATTAGTCCATACAATTTAATGTATTTCCCTTAAACTGAGGAAATGCATTGAAAAACGATCCTGACTTTACTATTATTTATTATAAATTCATATAATGATGATAAAAGCTGCAAATCCTCCTGAACACTACACTGATTTGTTTGAGAAAAGACTGGAATGATATACTTATGATGAACATTGAGCTAGTCTCTCTATTAATTGATAATTTTACACTCATATATTTATTAGATGTCACAGAACCAGCACCAAAATCGATTTCTAAGGCACATAGATAATATATGATTGCATTGATGTATTATAACTAGCTGTCTGGTTTGTTTTTTATTAGCCTGCTACAAATGTCCTACTTGAAATTACATTACCTCTTAATTATCATTGGATTAAATTGTATTGTTTGCGACTCTGCCTAATAACATACATTATGTTTGAAATACTAATTGAGGAAGGAGGGAACTCTTATTTTAATGCTTCATATATCTTAGGAGGTTCTAAAATGTAAATTTGAGGCTGCTAACTCAAACATTGAACAGCACAATGTTTTCAAGATGCCACATGTCAATGTTTGCTTTACTTGAAAAAGCTTGTTTACATGTGTTCTGGCACCAGTGGCTGTTTACTGTGCTTTTCCTCTATCCACAGAATGCTGTACTCCCTTGATACATCGGCAAGGATGGCGATGCAATCCTTTTGAGACAAATGCAAAGATATGCACAAAAAATCAATATGCTGTTTTTCTATTCAATTATATAATAAACACATTTTACACACATTTTTTCAAATTCATTGTCTGTGAAAGAACATTTAAATGGTCATAGGTGTTCGGCTTTTGGTATATACATAAAAAACTGCAACAAATACTCCTACTACAATATACTTACAACAACTTTCATGTTGAAATTTGCTCAAACAAATGCTGCAATTTAATTTTAAGGATATATTCTTCATATATGAGCACTTTATATAAGAGTTTTCTGAACATGTAAATGTTAAGGCCTTGTATATACATACAAATTATTGCTAAATCTCAATCAAGTTATTATCACTGAAGTACTGCCCCTTCACGTTGCATTTCACAATAATATTAACTCGGCCTAAGCTGTCATCCCTTTACAGGTTAAAAATCATAATGAATAATGTCTTTTAAGTTCTCGTAATTAGAAGGATTTCAGCAGAAGCGCCAACATTGTTCGGCCTTGTGTGACATGCATGTATGCGGACCGGTTGAGATTAAGGTACCCTCCATCATCCCCACCGAGTGTTCCTTTAACCAATTGTATAACAAAACTTTGCAAGCCTCGTTCAGTACATTATATGTTATATGTTGGCTTTATTAAGGGACTCCAGGACTTGTGGCTGGCTCTGAGGTCCCGCTAGCGTTAGCCGCTCTCTTACTATTAGTAGCTCTGCTACCGTTACCTTCTAAACATACTACGTTCCTCAGGTGATTAAATGTGTGATTGAGTTTGCTGTGCCGAAAGCTTTCGGGTTGTTTCTTTTCAGAGATATTTGGAGCCTAGTAGCTCATGCTTCGGTCTGCGTGTACAGCGCACATGCATGCAGCCAGCCTTAAGTGATGCTGCTGGCGGATTGCTGATTTCATCACTCGATCAGTGCACCCCTACTCATCAATAATCTCAAACAGAGCATATTGCTGACTTCATAGAAATTGTTAGGCTGAGTCAATATGCCCTAAGATCAGATCCCATAGTGACTCAATAATAAAGATAAATACAGTTAACTTTTTTTTTTAGTTCAGTAATAAAACAAGACATAATTCATTGTGTCAAGTGATATGTGCTAAATAAGAAAGAAAAAAAATTGGAATTATGGTTGGGAAGTTACGATCAAGAAATTGTTTCACCAAAAAGCTCCTTCTAACGGGTAAAATATGAACTAGTGTAATAATATATATACATACAAGATAGGTCTCCTCAAGGTGGTTCATATGAGAAAAATTTGGACACAATCTGACCAGTGGTTAGGAAGTAATGTTAAAAAAAGATGTGTTTCATCGTGACAAAATATGAACAATTATAGGAAATATGACAAACACAAGTTTATCTCCTTGCCTAGATTTATATGCACCAAATTTGCCTAAATCAGACCAGTGTTTGAGAAATGATAGCTCCTCTTGGAGATAAAGCTCTACCTCAAGGTCGAAATATGCAACTGAGATTTTCCACATCAATCTGGTTCTTCCTCAACTGATATGGGTATAAAGTTTGAAAATGATCCAATGAGATATTTTTGAGTTGAGGCATAAGGCTTCCCACATTCAGTCGGGATCTGCTTGAGTTTTCTACCTGCTAAAAGGCAGGTTTCTCTCTCCACTGCCTCCAGGTTCGTTCATGTGTGAATTGTTGGGTCTCTGTAGAATACAGATTACTGTCTAGACCTGCTCTTTTTGGATAGAGTGTTTTTTTGTTGGGGTTTTTTTACCACAGGGAAAAAAACAAAACATAAACATCCTCAGAGCATATCGCTTAACCGCTGCACCGGTCTTCGTGTTTCTTGCCAGGAAAAACCAACATATTGACTTTGGCCAGCAGAGGACATGAGTACATTTGGTGCAGTTCGCAATTGGGGCAAATTGCGAGCTACACTAAATACCTCCCCGAGGAAGTGCTCCTTGCACTCGTATATTTCCTGGAAACCTGTGGGACCAGTGGCCGGCTGTGCTATTATCAGCTAGACTTTCATTGATACAGAAGGTTAATTAATTCTAATATTTAATCTTAGATAATATTTTTCCATATAAGAAAGATATTTCAACTGAATAATGTGTCACTGCCTCATATAGGTTCACCAACTGCCAGCTTCCACCATAGTACAGAAACAGCACTGGTCAAAGTTACGAATGACCTTTTAATGGCATCTGATGAGGGACTGGCCTCTGTTCTGGTCTTGTTGGATCTTAGTGCTGCATTTGATACTATTCGCCACCAAATTCTAATACAAAGACTTGAAAACCTAATTGGCATCAAAGACAATGCATTACATTGGTTTAAGTCATATTTATGTGGCAGATCTCAGTATGTATCTGTTAACAATGAATCCTCCATGCATAGTAAAGTTACCCACGGAGTTCCCCAGGGATCTGTGCTTGGACCAATATTATTCACATTATATTTGCTCCCTTTAGGCAGCATTATCAGGAAACACTCCATAAACGTTCACTGTTATGCTGATGACACACAATTGTACTTATCAATGAAACCAGGTGAATCTATTCACTTATCCAAGTTAGAGGCGTGTCTCAAAGACATTAAGACTTGGATGACCTGCAACTTTTTGCTATTAAATTCGGATAAAAGGGAAGTTATTGTGTTGGGACCCAAACACCTTAGAAACAATTTATCTGATGATATATCTACTCTTGATGGTATGACCTTGGCCTCCAGCACCACTGTGAGGAACCTGGGAGTTATCTTTTATCAGGATATGACCTTTGATTACCACATAAAACAGATTTCTAGGACTGCCTTTTTTCATTTGCGCAATATTTCTAAAATACGACACATTCTGTCACAAAAAAGATGCAGAAAAGTTAGTTCATGCATTTGTTACTTCCAGGCTGGATTACTGTAATGCCCTACAAGCAGACAGTCCCAATAAGTCTCTGAAGCCCTTACAGCTGATCCAGAATGCTGCTGCACGGGTGCTGACCAGAACCAGGTTAAGAGAACATATCTCTCCTGTATTAGCTTCCCTTCATTGGCTCCCAGTAAAATCCAGAATCAAATTCAAAATCCTTCTGCTCACTTACAAAGCCCTTAACGGTCAGAACCAACGTATCTGAAGGAGCTCATAGAACCATATTGTCCAATCAGAACTCTGCGCTCCCAGCATGCAGGGTTACTGGTAGTCCCTAGAGTCTCCAGAAGTAGAATGGGAGCCAGGGCTTTCAGCTATCAGGCTCGTCTCCTGTGGAACCATCTTCCATCTGGGTTCGGGGGGCAGAGATCCTCTCTACATTTAAAAGTAGGCTTAAAACTTTCCTTTATGATAAAGTTTATAATTAAGGCTGGCATAAGCTAGCTCTTAGCTATGCTGCTATAGGTTTAGACTGCTAGGGGATCTCCCATGATGCACTGAGCTTTTCTCTCTTCCTCTCTCAATATCCCTCTTTATACATCCCACTCACTTTAATGCATGTTAAATGGATTAATGCATGTTAAATGGTTTAATGCATGTTAATGGATTAAATGCATGTTACTAATTTGACTTCTTCCCTGGAGTCTTTGTGTTTTCTCGCCCTGTAAGGTCACATGGTTGGTGATTGCATCTGCTGCTGTGGACCTGCTCGATGTCCAATGATCACAAGATGCTCATGATGATGATTATTGTTGTTATCATTATTATTATTATTATTGTATAGTATTTCCCCATAAGCTATCACTATATGATACATTAATATTAATGTAATTATCAACCTGGGATCCCTGCTGCTGCCGCGGCCCGACCATGGAGCGGTTGGAGAACTTGGATTATAGCTGATACCTTTGCTGCATTTCCCCCTTCTGTATCTCTCCTCACCTGTGTCTCTCTTTCTCACTCTCACTCTCTGTTTTTCCAACCCGACCGGTCATGGCAGTAGGCCGTCCACCCTGAGTCTTGGATCTGCTCGAGATTTCTGCCCGTTAAAGGGCAGTTTTTTCTTGCCATTGTCGCCAAGTGTTGCTCAAGGAGGAATTTGTTGGGTCCTGTAGATTATTATATAAAGAGTCTGGTCTAGGCCTGCTCTTTCTGGAAAGCACCTTGAGACAACTGTTGTTGTGAATTGGCGCTATATATATATTAATAAAGATTGATTGATTGATATCAACTTCCTGACAATATGTTTAACTGCTGCCTAATATATTCCACCCACTGTCAGGTGCCATTGTAACGAGATAATCAATGTTATTCTGACTTCATCTGTCACTGGTTACAATGTTATGGCTGATTAGTGTACATATTATATTCAACATAATATACAAATATAAACATTTAATAATTTATTCATTTCCATGTTGCAGTTAACCATACCTAAGATGTAATGATATGAGATCTTGGTGATTATTGTTAGAGGAAATATTAACAAGTTTTATGTTTTCACGATTATTGACATTATGGAAGAAAACATTGAGCAAAGAGTCCACTAAATTATGTCTGCTGTTTGAGGCTTACGTATCAGTGCTGTCTGTGGCATTATGTCAACTTTTACATCCAGAGTTGTGTTTATGTTGCAAGGCATCCGAATGTAACATCCACACCAATCTGACATTACATTAAAACCACCTGCCTCATTTTGTCAAGGCCCCTCAACAGCCCTTGTCACTGTGATGTCACTGTGTGTTAAGACACCTTTCTACCAGAACTGGCATGAACATTTTACCAGTTTGTGCTGAAACTGACAGGTAACCATGGTAACCTGATAATCAATGTTATTCACATCAATTGTTGGTGGTTATAATGATATGGCTGACGGGTGTGTGTTTTTATGATTAACATTGAATTTCATTGCTTATATAACGTTGCTAGTATGGCGTGTGTGCACAATGCGTCCATGTGGGAGACCCTCATTAATGGGAAACCCTAATTTCCTGTGCCGTTTTTTTTTTCAAATCTGGTGTGAGTCTTTCATTCTTGAGCAGAAGCTGCATAATAAGCAATGGAGTTTCGGTTAACAATTTACAAAATTAGAATAGGACCAAAGCCCAAAAATGGTTGGATATTTTAGATGTGATGGAGCTTTTAACGACAATTTCCGACGATACACACTCACAAACACGCGTACACAACGTGTCTCAAGACGAGTGGGCGGGATTTCCTCAGGCCTCCCTCACGAGATAATATAGTATATTAGACTCTTACGATTATAATAACATGACGTTATAAGTTGCGGCTAATTGCAAAAACAAAAGGTTACTCCTGTTGTCCCTTACAGTATCAGGACACAAATATTGACGATGCAGCAAAGGGCTTTGACAATATCATGGGTGGATTTCACATTCCAGACATACAGCCTTTCTCCTGAATATACTTAGCAAGTTTCTGCCATTGCTTACAATAATAGCAGGGACGACTGAACTATATTGGAGTCCAAAGTGAGTCATTAGTTTTGTGTCCGTAACACAGGTTTGACATGAATACAGTGTCAAATAATTAATTAGCTGTTCTTTAAGGAATTATTAGAACTTTAATATTGTGAGCTAATGTCTTATGCTGCGTTCGCACCAAACCACGTGAGGTCGAGGCAAGGCCTTGAGTAGATGTGACATGGTGCGAATTTACACCGAGCAACATGAATGTCGTGAGTAGCTTGTTTAAAATCACACAAGTAAAGCAAGTTCTCAATTATTGATGCAAATCTGTGATGCCAGTCTATGAGTTAAAGTAAATCTTGAAGTTGAAAGTTTTTTTGGTTGCCATTTATCACTTGTTACTTGTAACAGTAATAAAGCAAAGGTTAATATACTATAGCTAAGCCCTGACAGCTTCAAGACAGCACATTCCCCACGAAGTGACGTTGGTGCTCTAACTGGATTTTTGAAAAAATTATATTTTTTTTACTGTTAATCAGACCAGTGATTATTATGAGTTATTGCAATAAACCTTAAAAAGATATCATAATTTCTTAACCTCTTGGTGGTTCAGAAAAAACTATGATATCACATTTTCAAGTCATGACGCAACCTCACCAAAATGTTATCATCTGTAGGAAATGCCATAACTTACTTCAGGTTAAAATTTCATGCAAATCCATCCATCCATCTTGCTAACAAATGATGTTTACAAGATGTTTACTCAAGTGTGCTGTTAATATACACACATATATGCCCACTGCCACCATTAATTTTTCCGAGAACTTGCTAACAAATAGGCAAAGCCGTACACAAAAGATATGTATTCAAGTGTGCTGTTAATATTCTTGTTTTAAAGTATGTGAGTATACTTTCAAAATACGTTTTATTTCTTTAAAGAGATATACTAGAACACCATATATGCCCACTGTTAACTATTATGTAAACTAGTTGGGTATTTAAAGTTTACTACTCTTACACTTACTACAAGTACAATTATAGGGTTTTGGAAGTGCATCAATTTAATCCCAATAAGTGTCATAAGAGTTTATTTGAGAGTATACTGTTGTTACATATTCTTCACAGTATATTAGAAATTATACTACAACTGAACTTAACATAAAAAAAATAACAAACCAACAAGGGTAAAAAAAAAAAAGACATTCTGGGTGGAGGTAAAAGTTTAAGAAATAATTGTCATATTTCAGTTTTTCTACTCAAGTCATATCTCCAGTAAATCCCCATTTCTTGTTTTCATTTCGTGTCCTTATCCAACTGTGCATCATCTCTAACACTCGTTAACGATTTCACATTATCAAAACGGAACCATTCGTCACCATAGTTCCCGTGTGCTAAAACTAGCTTAGCTTGAAGTTTAATGAACCTTCTTATTACCTCTCAGTGTGACCTCTCTGTGACTTCGCCGGCGTCAGCAACGGTTTTCATCCTGTCACAACTTCTTCAAAGTTTTTCCATCTTTACTGAAGTAACGTACCATCATTAAGTAATCACGTTATCTCCCGGTGTAGTTGACAGCTAGCGACGGCTAAGTGCTAACACCCCTCGCGCGCGCCGCAGGCACGAGACTGCTGATTGGTCCTTTGAACTGTATTAACGGTCCATCATAACAGCCAGCTGAAAATTACGTAAGCCTCGAAAGCTCAACATGATTATCCAAAATTAGCATAACAGAAATCGACAACGTTAGTTTGACTAGTCGTGATAAAAAATGGTTTGATTCAAGCTAACCGCAAGGCCGTTTCGACTACAGCCGATGACGTCATAGATATCCATAATTCAGTTTTGACTAGTCAAAAACGATGATACTAAAAGAGTCACCAGCTGTTATCAATTAATGTAGGAACCACTCAGAAGAGGTAGTAAAGCTGATTTGATTTATTATTATGTATATATTTGGTCAAATACTCCAAAGACCCTTAATAAAGTATTTATTGGACCAAACTTAATGGTTGTCCTTTTGTGACACAGTAGTGTTGTGTTCGACTTATCATCACAGAAATAATGAGGGTTTAGAAATCATTTTTGATACACGAGTTCTTTACTTAAAGGAGTGGTTCCCATGGTTACGCCTAAATCCTCCTTCTCGTGTTCAATTTGTTTCTTAATAATTAATGACATACTTCCCCCACTCTTTCTGTTCAGTCTCTATAAAAGAGTTCACTTCATGCTACTTAAAAATGTCATTAGAACAACTGAATCATATATCATCATAGTTTACGTGCGCTCAAAACAGCATGACGTTTAATAAACCATTTATTACCTCTCATTGGTGACCTCTCCGTGACCTCTTCACTGTGTCTAAAAGTATTCATCGCGACAAAGCTTATCTCCGAACGAAAAAAAACATAAACTCCGCTCGTTATATTAATCAAAGAAAAGCTACAATCACCTCCAGGTGTCGATGACAGCACGCGCCGGCTGACTCTCCGACCCAATGACCGCGCCCCCCGCGCGGCCACTAGCAGGCACGAGACCGCTGATTGGTCCGGTAGAACTTTGAAGTGTCTGAAGGGTCCGCTCTGACAGCTAGCAGAGAAACGCAGCGTTAGAGTAACAATATCACGTTTATGGAACTCCGCGATGACGTCATTGTTAATGACACTAGATGCATCACATGTCATAAAAAAACATATCGCTGTACAGTAAAGAGGGCTGAACTCCAGAATAAGAGCTTTGATTCGTGATGACATGGTCTCTATTCAAGCAGTAACCTTTTATTGGATTCATTTCATCAAAAGGTCAGATAGATTTTTGTTAAACTGGTAGACAGATTCTTCCCAGTGACAAATTTTTTTTTTCAAAAGTATAAAATGACCGTGATGTAATAATAATAATAATAATAATACATTGAATTTATAACGCACTTAACATTTGGATCAAATTTCAGAGTGCTTACAATGTCAACTGTTCTTTCTGTAAATCTGCTCCTGCAGTTTTACTCTTTTTGGAAAAACGGCAATCCTTTTAATTATAAGCCACCATTTGATCTAACTTTTATCTCTCTTATAAGATTGTTAGATTTGGTTATTTGTGTGGTTCTGATAAAGACATGAATGCTGCTTTCCTTTTTTGATTTTTGAAAAAGGAAAATATGGGTCTCGGAATGCGATTTGAACAATATTATCAAATAAATGGCAGTGGCTGTTGTGGATAAGATTAGTTTGGTGAGAGTAACAGGCCATCGTTAAACATGATGTTTGATGTTTTGGAATGATATATTTATTCCCTCGTGGCATTTTATGGCAATAATAAATATACCTCTGCAGTGGGAATCTTTATTGGCTCTGTAAACAGTTCAAGCGTGGGAATATGCTTCATCTAGGTCTTTTTGATTTAGAAAATTCTGGTGGTGGGCCAATAAGAGATCTATAACATCATTCTGACAGGTCAAACCAAAATTTAAGATATCTAAAAAAGATCTAAGTAGATATCATGAATGGGGGGGAATTCCATTTGTCTACAAATGGAATTACAACTTCTCAAGTGATGAAGTAGATTTCTACATTAATGAATATCCAGTCTAGTGAATAAATGTGAAAAGGTCATACCGTATTAAATTGGACTATTTCCTAATTTTTCTCTTGATACAAAGCGTCATCTGCTAATTGTTTGGTCAAAGGGACATAACTCCATTTTACAACCAAGTACTAAGGCTGCGTTGAAAAATTAAACATGAACTATTGAGAATAAAGTTGAAATATATTGAGACAAAAAGTAAGAATATTACGAGAATAATGTCAGGATTAGAAAGTAGTAAAATCACGGGAATAAAATGTTGTTTTTACTGAATAAATTCGTAATTTTTCGAGGATCTTTGCTAGAATAAAGTAATAATATTAAAAGAATAAAGTCAATATTAAGAAAATGTTAATATAGCAGTAATTTTATGAGAATTAAGTTGCATTAACATAATTTTAAAGAATTTAAAGAATTATTTTGTCATAATCATTTTGAATTTTTTGAGACAAAAGTGGTATTACAACTACTGTATTTAAAATCATAATTTTACAAGAAAGATTTCTGTCCCAGTCTCATTAAGCTCGCTGATGGCCTGAGGGAAAAAACACTTCCTCGTTAACAACAGTATAATAATATTGAAAAGGCAAAAATTGAAGAAAGTCATAGTTTCACGTGAAAAATAATTGTTAAAGTCATAATTTTACGTGTATAAGGTCAGCAAGGAAACATTTCTGTTTTTCTGTTTTCACATGAAAGAAGTTACATTATCAAAAGGAAAAATCTTTCTCCATAAAAGATGTAGTTTCCTCCGAATCCAGTTCAATCTTAAAATCCTTCTCAAAAATCCTGATACTTATTATTAAAGTGTGTATAAAGCTGTATGATTAAATCCTTTGTGGCATAACTGTGTGAACTTTAACTTCCAGAAGTGTCTTTGCATAGACAGGCTTGTGAAACTTATCACCTTATCATACTCACCAATCTGCCATAACATTAAAACCACCCGTCTATGAACTATGTGCGCTCGTGACACCGTTGCTAATTCAATGTTTTTGAAAATATTCCAGCTTCCTCACATCCATTTCAAAGACAAATTGTTCGCTTGATGCCTAAGATATCCCAACCCCCTGATAGGCGCCACTGTAATTAGATGATCAATGAGATTCTGAGCTCACATGTCTGTGGCTATAATCTTATGGTTGACTAGTTCATATCAACAGGGAATATCATTGTTCCTGTCAAAGGGCCCTTAAGCATATATATATATGTATATATATATATATGAAGTACTTTAAGTATCAAAGTAAAAGTACTCATTGTGCAGCACAATACTAATTTTCAGTGTTTTACAGCTACATGAAATGTTTTAGATCCACATTACTTCTAAATAAATGTGTTATTAAAGATGATGGGGTTACTAATTACCAACACAAGGTCAGCAGTTTGATCCCTGGTCCTCTGTTTCTGAGAGGCCGGAGGCAGACAATCTATAAAAAGACTAATTGGTAACGCGTTGATAAATTGAAAGCTATGTTATAAGCTTTTTATAAACGTTAACTAATGACTCATTAAGTGTAACAACCTAATTTGTAACCTAATTATAAAGCATGTATAAGTCCTTTATAAAAGGTAGTCTATTTGTAAAGCGGTAACATTCTTTCTTTAAAGTTTATTTTAGATTTTATTAGTAATGATGCTGTGTATTGTGTGCAAGGATCCGAGGAAGACGTGTGACCAAGTAATGGGGATCCAGATGAAACAATAAACCTCAAATTTGTACTCAAATACAAGTAAATGTACTTAATTACTGTCCAGAGGTGTGTGTGAGGAATATGTGCGAACGTGCGTCAGTGGGGGATTTAAGCCTTACTTTCAGAAGCCTCTGAAGACATCAGTCACACTGTTCTTCTCATATTGGTGCTTTTCTTTGCTATAACCAAAGTTAAAATCTGCTGCCCCGGTGATTATGGCCTCCAGAGAGCAACAATCCGCTGTTTCATGTCCGTGTGGAAATCAGACAGGCTGATTGATGCCACCATCTCCAGCAAGGAGGAATGGCTCTTCCTCTTGATCTTCTCCAGAAAGACAACATATTTCAACCGCTGCTGCAATGAAGAGAACAACAGAGCACAATACACCAGCACTTAGAGATTCTGCTGCTGCACCACATCACAGCCAAACGCTCCAACATCTTTCAGATGTGTTGGTTCTTTAGATCTGAAGGAAACAGGTTTATGGCCTCCGGTCATAAACAAACAGGATAAAGATGCATTTATCTTCTGTTCTGTACAAAGTCAGGGCCAACCAATCTCGACTTCAACATCTTTCATGTCCAAATGTCAAAGAATCTTTTTTATCCCATTGCTCGGACTAACTTTTTCTCCTAAATTCCAACTTTTTTTCCTTTAGATGAGTCTTGTAGATATAATACGTGATTGGGTTAATATTACCTGCTCGAACCTAAAGGACAACTTTCGTGTGACAGAATGCTCAATCGAGGTCCAGGCTTTATTCAGACTCTTCACCCACCTCTCTCTCATCGTCTTCCTCCTCTTATGGGGTCGATGCAGCAGCCGTGGAGTTCACTCATCATCTTGTGACCTATGTATAGAACTTTTTAGAGTGTCAACAGGTGCTTACATATGTAGAGGAGAACAGAACTCAATGTCTCTGCTGAGGTAAAAGAAAAATGAAAAAACAGATTTAAATAATCTGAAAAAACATTGAGTTATGACTTTTGTTGAATTATATAGATATTTAAAGGCGGAGTGTGTAAAATTTCGGGGGATCCTTTTAATGGAATTAAATATAATATTTCTAACTACATTTGTATGACTGTGTAAGCACCTGAAATTTATTTTTAAATACACATAATCTATATCCTGGGGGGGCGGGTCCTTTTCCCTGGAACAGCAACGCTTCACCACTGAAAACCAAGGAGAAATAATTAAAACATGATGGAAAACTGTTGCCCGATAACTATTTAAAACTTTTGGTGGCTGGTACCACTAGCATAATGCAGAACAAATAATATTCATTATCATGGGTGTAACCTTTGACCTATAGCTTTACCGAGTACATCATTTTGACACTTAGATTCTGGGATAGGGAGGGGTGAGCTGAAGTGTGATATAGGTTGTAATCTGGAACTCAACCACTAGATGGAACTAAATTTAATAACCTGTCACCGAATTTGGTAATTCGGATGAAAGGTTGAGAAATTATGGACATTCATGCTCCCCCTAGTGGCGGAATATGAAACTGACCTTTCCCAAAATCATTCCTCGCACTAAAGTAACATTTGAAAATGATCCATGAGATCATTTTTAAGTTATTTGAGTTACGGTGATTCCGTAATCTCCCAGACTCTTCAGCGATATAAAGAAGAAAACAGGTATTCAATAATTATGTCACTACATAAAACAAAGCAAAACAGATGGAAATTCAAACCAGTGAAAAGAACCAAATAATAAAACATAAAAGAAAGCAGTCACTTAAAGGAGACAAAAAGAAAACATTTTTATATTCAGCTAAAAGTACGCAAAAAAAACAAAAATCACTTAGTAATGAATATTAGATTCCATTTATTCAGAGAGATACCAGAAAATATACCCTTTAAACAAGAAATGATGCAGGAAACATGAGGGAGCAGGACGTGAAAGTTTCCAGCAGGTAGAAGAGACGAAGGTCCAAAAACTGTATTCTGTGTGTTTAACAGACTTAAACACACTAATAAATACAACTGGGGACAGGTAAGGAATGGGGACAGGTGAGGACTGGGGACAGGTGAGGACTGGGGAGAGGTGAGGACTGGGGACAGGTGAGGGCTGGGGACAGGTGAGGACTGGGGACAGGTGAGGGCTGGGGACAGGTGAGGACTGGGGACAGGTGAGGGCTGGGGACAGGTGAGGACTGGGGACAGGTGAGACCATTCAACGATAGAGGAAGAGAAACACTAGGAGTCAGGATGATGCCACATGACGAGGTCATCAGAAAAATAAGGAAGGAGTAAAGTGAAACTTAAAAAAAAACAGGAAATATGATTATATTACACATAACGATGTTCCAATAGAATCAACCGGAGCAGAACCGTGACACTTCAGGCAATTCAAGAATCACTGATTCTTTGTTTCTATTTTTGGGCTGTGGGAGGAAGCTGGACCGTCCAGATGGAACCCCGCTCAGACCCCACCCGTACTCCGGTCCAGAAATGCCCCAGGTTCCCCGGCGCTACCGGCTCCACCACCGCGCTGCCTTCATTCTCCACTAATCAAAACATAATTATGGATATGATATTCAATTAATGCTGATGTCATAGTCAATTTTTCTAGCCTTAAATCCGGCGTTCGGAGTAAGTGGTCCCTGAGTTTTGGGATAAACCAGCGGGAGGCGACTGAAAGCGGGTCTTAAACCCGACGGCGACAGAAATCCATATTTTCCACCTAGAAGGAATTTGCTGGTGCCTGGAAGCAGATTAAGGAGCCTGCATTGATATCCATTTTCATTTTCCCCCCGCCTCGCTCCTCGGCCCTCCTTAATAACCCGGAGCGAGGTTCCTCGGCTGACAGCTGTTCCAGATGGCGTTATTACTCCACGGCCTCGCAGTCTGTTGGCCCGCCATCTCCACCGGTGGAGGCGGCGGTGCCCTCGCCATGCCCACACGTCAACACCAGCGCCGACATATGGCGCTGTTACGTCATTTTGGCTCTGCGTGATGGCGGTGGTGTTGTTATCATCAAGTTCTCTTCCCTTTTTTTGTGGGGGCTCAGTTTGACAAAAGCTGTATTCAAGGACGGCTTTCCTCTCTGGGAGTATTTATGCAGGGACTTAAAGGAAAGCGCTGTAAAGTTTTAACAAAAGATGATTAAACCACACGACTGGTTGAGTTTAAGGTTCCTGCATGTCTCTGTTTTATTATTTTATACACTTTTTTCAAATGTTTTTCCTAAATATCCATACAATATATATATATATATATATATGTATATATATATATATTTTATATATATTGTCTTTCATTGTATAACTACAGCTGATAAGTTTTATTATTGATATGTAATCTTGTTTATTTATATAGTATGTATTTATATGATTATATTATGTTTGTATTTTATATAATACATATGTTCTGTCCTAAGTTATGATTTAAACCAGAATTATAAGTTCATGAATAATGGTTAAGGGGTGGGATTAGTTTATAGTATTTTATACTACTTTATACTTCTTCCTTTTCCTTTTCAGACATGTGATGCAAATTGAACGTTTTAAATTTTATTAATTTCTTTTTGGCCTTATTTTTTTAAACTTTTTTTATTATTAAATTATTTATTTTGGTAAGGCGCTGGGCTTTCTCATTTGTCTGTATGTTAATGTTATTTTGTCAGTTTGTTGTTGTGTTTTAAACGTTTTATTACATGTACAAAATAAAAACTTTCATTTCATTCTTTGATCGTAACTTTGCTGATGAACCGATTTAACATGAAAATACAACAATTTTTCTCGAACGTTCTTTATAATCAATTCATTCAAAAGAGGTTGTCTGAACTGTATGAATGTAAAACAGGACATTTGCTGTTAAACTATCATTAGAATAGTTAAACGGAGTGAAAACTTACCTCGAGCATTAAAAAACAAACACTTGATGTGTTCCTTTAACTGTATAAAAGCAGTTAAAGGAACCTTCCGTGTAGCAATTTAAACCGTTTCTTACACTTGTACCAACATAAGGGTTAAAAAAAAAAAATCAACCATGAATAAAATCGTTCTTGCGGGCCGCCGGTGGTCCCGAGCAGCCGCTTAGCTCTGCATCGGGCCGCCTCCGCCTCGTGTTCACGTGCGAGTCCTCCCACCTGCCCGTCGACGCCATGCAAAAAAACTCACATTCCCAATCCGTCCGCTCACGCGCCGCCACACACATCACACGCACTCCTGCGCTCAGACGCGCTGGGGTGTCTTCGCAGCGATTAGCGAACGCATGTGGGGAAGAAAACGCACACATCTGTAATTCTCCCACTCGACCCCGCTCACAGATACACAAACACACACGTCACACTCCGCAGTTGGGGCTTACTCTATTGGCTGGTCTTAACTGCTTTGTATTATTTTTAGGCCTGTTATTCTGGGGCCTGTCCTGGCAGGCCACTGGGAGAGTATATAAGCCTCCTCCCCTGCAACGGGGGACCACTGAGAACACACAGTGGAAACATCTCAGCCCGACACTTCAGCGAACTTCCAGCAGGCATTTTAATTCCTCTCAGGGTGAGTAGAACCCGCCGTGAGTTTTAGGGGGAAATCGAGGGTCCGGCCTGATTTACACGTGGCATAAATCTGACATTTTCAGCTTTATCACCAACATGGAAGGAAGAGTTAGAAATAAAATGCTGTTTGATTTGTTTTGGGGAGGACGACTCAGAAACTGGTTCACAGCGGGTTCTGTTTTTCTTCGGGATGAATTCCAACCCGAGGGGGTGACGGCTCATAATCTTCCCTTTAGTCGCTCTCCAGGAAGGGCAGAGGTCGGGGCGAGCGTTAGCAGCGTGGCCACAGGGCTGATAGGACTTAGTGGCTTGCTGAAGGACACTTGAGCCGGGCTGATACTTGCCAACGCGGGGCACACAGCCCAGGTCATCTCGTTGAAGGGCAGTCGGCGTCTCCGCCGTGCCAACCTGCGGTCTCTCCGGAAGAATCGGTCACTTTTTCGGCTGCAATCTGACCACAGAAGTCCTCACACATGTTGAGCACCACGACCAATCTGCATGTTCATCACACAGAGAGCTGTAGGGTCACGTTGAGCCGGTGGCCACTTTCTTTGCTCTGCTGGCTGTGACAGTGATGAATGAACGGAACCTTTGCGTTAATTTCTGGTCATGAATAGACAGGGTATAATTGCCAATTCATCACTGTCTTATGCGGAACGCGCCGTATAGAATGTACTTCCTGCGGCGTGCGGCGCCTGCGTCGGAGCTAGGCATCTTCTGTGGAGGGTTTTCAAGCTGTTGACAAGATGCTGACAGGTTTAGGAACTAGCGCTCCCAAAGAATTATTCTGAATATTATCTATTCTCTCTCCGCTTAGGGCGCCATGCTTCCAGCATAATGTCGGCTAAAGTTGTGAATCAGAAGTTCTCCTTCCCCTTCTCCACTGGCGCGCGGCTTTCCCAACAAGAGCTGACCCAGAGTGGAAACATCCAGGTGAAGGCGCTAACGCTTCATGACCTTCAGGAGAACCAGATCTTGAGCAAACCGAACCCTAACGCGGTCTCGGGCGTACCGGCGCGCAATGAGAAGCAGGTCCTGGAAAGTCCGAAGCCTACTCCAGGGCGGGAAACCGCCGCTGACCGGGTCCCCGTCTGTGCCGAAGCCCGCCAGAGCGTCGTGCTCTCCAGGCAGAGCATGTTTGAGAAGGTTATGGTGGAAAGCGAAGATCAGCGCCCGGCGACAAAGAGGCAGCTGTCGTCAGAGAGCGCGGCGAGGACCATCACCGTGGTGAAGAAGAGCGCAGTGAGGAAGGAGGCCGACGAACTCAGGAACCTGAAACCTAAGGCACACTTTGGACAGAAGGCGTCGCCGTTCTCTCTGGCGGCGGGAAAGAGGAGGCGTCGAAAAGACCTCTTCGCCAACTCGGAGGTGTTCCACAGGGTCGACTCGCACGTCATCCGGGCCGGAGCAGAGGTGAAGACACGTAAACACACACACTCGGAGACACAGGCATCAGTCCATGGTTCCGTTAGAAAGATCCACAGAACCAGCGCATTAACAGACGTTAGCTCAGAACAATCAGCAGACAGGGAGGAACAGTAACATCCTTTCATCCAGTGCCTGAAAACCTTCATGAAAGCTGCAGCTCTCAGGCAGCAGCCGCATCCTTGAGCAGAAAACAACCTCGGCCAGAGACGGAAACAGTATTTAGTATGAATTCAAACCTGGGAATAGTTTTCGTGAAGGTTTTCCAATGAGGTCTGAGTGTAAAAGCAGAGACAGAAAGAGAAAAAAAATGTGCGTCCAAGGACCGATGATAGACAATAATAAGAGTACAAAAATGTTGAAAAGCGTGTGTGTGGATCTGAATCTGGTGTTGATGTGTGTGTTGCAGCTGAAGGTGCAGTGTGTTCACGATTTGAAGGCGATCGTCCACAGCATCACGCAGGGTTCCAGGAGCGAGCTGGAGAGGCTCCGGGCCATCTGGGTCTGGCTGTGCCAGAACATCGGTGGGTATCCCACCACACACACGTCAGCGTTAAAGAGCTGAGGGAGTTCTGTTTAGGCCTTGGTTTGAAAAAAGAGAAGGAATGTCGTCCACACAGAGTACGACGTGAGCGGGTACCTCGGCCGCTCCGAGAAGCTGACCTCGCCGGAGGAGGTGATCGCGGCCGGTCGGGGCGTCTGCTGCGGATACTCCAGCCTCTGCACAGAGATGTGCAGGTAAACAAACACAACTCACGCAATATACATAAAGTGATGCTTGTGAAAACTGTTTTTCATGGATTTCAGACACAACAGTTCATTAAAAAATAAAACTATTGTTTCATATGTATTACTACAAATTCGACACCCTCCACATCTACATGTCCGCCTTTTTTAAACTGCCATAAATGATCGTATAATAAAAGGAAATTTCAGTGAATACACATTTTTTTAACCATCATCATCATAAATATGAAATCATGTTCAGGATTTTAAACCTTAAACCCCTTCCACTGTAAACCCCTTCCAAATATGGGCGTCTATGATTTTTTACTATATTTTTACAGTGCACAATGCTAGATTTTGATATACATGACAGCCAAAGGCTGAAGTAAGTGCATGTGGCTCCCTCTAGTGGACAGTTGTGGTAATTTGTAGCCAAAATTCCTCTCTGGGTTCAAATTCCCATTGAACCCAGAGAGGAATTTGATCCTCAGA
Organism: Lophius americanus; assembly: GCA_037951165.1. NCBI lineage: Eukaryota > Metazoa > Chordata > Actinopteri > Lophiiformes > Lophiidae > Lophius > Lophius americanus. The sequence continues at coordinate 223,796 of JBBDHG010000008.1, read as the reverse complement.
TTTAAACATCTGAGGATGAATCTTGATGACTCAATTAATGAATTAATGACAAATTCTAGGATTTTAAGTTGAAATGACAACCTACTCCCAAAAATTCCTCCATTCATTCTCCGTAACCGCTAATCCCGTTTAGATCGCGTAGACTGGAGCCTATCCCAGCTGACATTCCATAAAAAACAACCTAAAACCTAAAAAGTTTGAAGATAATTAATAGTAAATAACTTTATATTTTTGGTATAAAAACATGAAAAAAGTAATTCTGGCTAATACGCTATTCTATTTTAATGTACTTTTTAAATACAAATTCAGATGACACAGAGAAAACCAGAAGCCACAGAAACACAGTAAAAAAAAAGGTATTTAAAGAAAGAAAAGAAGAAGAAACAATCCTTTATTAGTCACATAGAGTCATACACAGTACAACATAGTGAAATAACTTCTCTGCATTTGACCCATCCCTGAGGGAGCAGTGGGCAGCCCCTCGTGGAGCGCCCGGGGAGCTAAGGATTCAGGGTCTTGCTCAAGGACCCTACGACAAGTAGACCCTGGTGGGATTCAAACCGGCTACCTTCCGATCTTCTGATTGGGAGACGGCCGCTCTACCCACTGAGCCACAGCCGCCCAACGTAATTTAACGTAATTGTACTACATTTGATCAGTTTTTATATCTGTTATTTGGTGCTGGGTAGATGGTGTACGGTGGATTTAACACAACTTCTATTCACTGAAAAAAAAGAAGAAAAAACCCAACTGTATTGGAAATGAAGTCGAACTAAGTTATAATTAGAAAACCTCTCCACTGATTTATACACAAACAAGCAACTCCTTCGCCTCTTTCCCTTTTTTACGTGGTTCCACAACAGATCTCGTTGGGCTTATTTATTTGGCATAGGCTTTTTTTTTTTTACGTCGGATGCCCTTCCTGACATAACCCTCCCATTTATCCGGGCTTGGTACTGGTACTAGATGTTGCTGGTTAGCTGGTAAATCTAATGACCTTGCCTAAGGGTCCGCACCGGATTTCTGCCACGCCCTCTTGTGACTGCGATTCAAACCCGAGTCTGTCCTGGACTAAAGTCAGTGTTGAAACCCACTGAGCTACATTTAAACATTTTAATAATAATACATAATCATTTTCAAAAAACGTGACACTCCACATTTTCAATTTAAAAAGTCCAACATTTTATCAAGAACAAATTTCCCTACTTTTCCGGATGGCCGTCTCGTTACATCGTTGCGGAAAACTCCCTTTGACCTGAGATTGAGGTAAAGGACTGAATTCTGGGTAATATTTCCAACTGATGTCTTCAGGAAATGAAACCTAAACCAAATTAAAAATAGATGAGAGGATGAACTTGGCTCTAATCTGGGTGCAGAATCTTAGATAATCACGTGCCGCACTGAGGTTCATGCAGTTTAAAGTTTTTGCATAGGCTTCATTTAAGCAAGGCGAGCTGGCTGATGAATCTCCTGGGACCCATGGGTTTCCAGTTTCACCCGCCCACCTACTGCAGGCCTTCTACTCTAACCCTCAGCTCAACGGCTTCTGGTCAAAAGTCTTCATTGAGGATTCTGGCGTAACCCTTAGAGCTATATTTGGCTATTTGGCATGGCATAAGAAACATAAGAAACATACGAAAGAAATAAGTTTTATTTGGATTATTTTGTTCATTTTCTTATGATATCGACAGCAGCTACAGCCTCGGACACAGACTGGAGTCCCATGGTTCATGTAAAACAAGAACAATTAACACAATAAGAGAAAAACACCTTTTTTAATGGTTCCTAGAACCTGATGGTCCAATAACTCAGTCCAATCCTCGTGTCAGCTGAGATAAGATGAGACTTAGAACATATGGATGTAAATATGAATTATAGGAAAGAAAGACAGAAGAAAAAAACCTTCCCCTATTGAATCTGTCAGAAACATTTGGATAGATTTCACATCGAGGTGCTTTTGAAAAAAAAAAAAACCCGACTGAATGAGTTCCAGCCTCAGGAAATCATTGTTTTAAATTCAAACCAGTCTGACTTCCCTGCATTCACACCACATCTGGTTCCAAGGGGAATCTCTCTAAATCTAAAAAACCCACACTGGCTGCTGCATTGTCGGAGGATGTAATGTATGTTTTTGTAAAATTAGAGAATATAAATCTACTAAGAGAGATTGGACCTATCGAGAAGTTCTACTCAGGATGGGAACTTCTCCGTCATATTTAGATTGGACTTCCCGACAGATGCGGTTCTTCGCCTATTTATTAACCATATGAACACCGATTACCTCACAACGTTATAGATGCACTGTAAACAACAATATTAATGCCAATCTCTATTCAGACAGAACTTTAAAAACAGAATCCTTCACACAAACAAAACAATGTATTAAAATAACTCCCTAAAATCGGCCATAGTGACCCCTTCCATTTTGCTGGTATGTAGAATAAAATATTTAGTTGAGCAACTCTGTTGTTTAATGGCTCATAACCAAAAAAAACTACAAAAGTTGCATGGAACCAAGAAAGTAACTGACTGTAATGCCTCACGGACATTTTCACATTTTCCACATACTTTTAAAGGAACATGACGAAAGAATGAAATAACAATCACACTGAGAAATACTTATTCCACTAAACGGCTCCATATTTGTCATTTATCTCCATGTCAATAGTGATTATGAGGCTTCCATCCACTCCAGTTGTCTATGCTGCCAGTATTGTTCTAGATTCTTCATCCCTCATCCCCTCTGAGTTCAGGCTATAAATCTTTTGTTTGCTCTGAATCTCATTAGCGACGCTCTTGAACCTGAGTTTGAGGACACGGTGTGAGAATGCTCCGCTTGGTTTGTGTTTCCAGAGAGGTGGGCATCGAATGCCAGGAGGTACCGGGATTCAGTAAGGGCATCGGCTACCGTCAGGGCAAGAGCCTCAAGAATGTGAAATCCGACCACTTGTGGAACGCCGTGCTTCTGGGAGGACAGTGGTTCCTGTTGGACGCCTGCTGGGGAGCGGGACGAGTAGACATGGAGCACGAAAGCTTCGTCAAAAGGTTTAAAACAGGAGGAGGGCTCGGCCTTCAGCGGTGCTGTTGTGGATAAGTTTGAGTCTTTGAGTCTCTGCTGTTTGTCTTTTGCCCCAAGGTTCGATGATTTCTACTTCCTAACCGACCCGGAGCAATTCATAGAGTCCCACTTCCCAGATGAGGAGAAATGGCAGCTCCTGGACCTGTCAATCTCACTGGAGGAGTTTGAGAGGAGGGTCTTCAAGACCTCTGCCTTCTTCAACATGGGCCTGAGGGTGATCCAGCCTCATCACTCTCACATCGTCACCGGTCCGTCCTCACTTCAGTTGACTTCACCAGATGTTCTGATGATCCCAGTGTTTGCTTCTCGAAAACTAACTCACGCAGCCTCGGTCCAACCAACGTCTTAAAACTACCTCTGATTTCCTCCTCAGATGACGGTGAGGCAAACGTGTCCCTTGGCTTCTCCAGGCCAGTAACTTTTACCTATGAGATCACACAGCACCGGGACCTTCTCCACAGCGGAGCTTCAGAGCAGAAAGACTCCGGCAACTCCTCCGCCGGCCTCCTCACCGTCTCCCACCGTAGCATGAAGTTGCAGCTCCTGCCGCCCGCGAGTGGCGTGTATGACGTGAAGGTGTTTGCCAGAACTGAATTGGCCAACACACCCCTCATTTGGGTCTGCTCCTTCACGGTTGAGTGTCCGACCCCCAGGGCCATGGAGGTGATTCCCGAGAACCCCTTCCTGTCCTGGGGGCTGCAGGCTGTGGCAGGATCTCTGGGCATTGCGAGCAGCAGCCAGGACAGCGAGGTGGCTGAGGTGGAAAACGGTGTCTTTGAATTGACGTTGAAGACGTCGAGGCCTCTGACGGTGCTGTGTGAACTTGTTCACCCGGACCTGGAAGCTGCTGTAGCCAAGCGGTGCCTGGCTACTCAGATTCAACCGACCGCCCTGGCCTGCCACGTCCTGTGCCCCCATCGTGGCTTCTACAGGCTGTCAGTGTTTGTGAGGGACTACGAGAAGACAGACGTCAAGTTCCAGAACACCGCAAACTTCCTGTTGCACTGCAAAGGGAAAGTGGTCAGTCAAGATGACCTCTTCCCTCCCAACCTGGCCTCGGCGTGCGGACCGGGGAGCCGCACATTAGAGGCGGGGCTGTCTAAATTCAGCCACGTAACGGCCCTGGTGAGCACCCAGCAGGGCAAGAGCAACATCACCTTCCACAACCAGCGGGACCTTGAGCTTCACACTGTGCTCAGCAGAGAGGAGAACAAAACACCCTCCATCCCTCTGTCACGCTACCTCTTCTGCACATACACAGACTTGAAGGTGACGGTGAGCGTCAGCCTGCCGGATGCCGGGGTGTACCGGCTGGGCCTGTATGCCAGGATGGCCCCTGATGGAGATTTCAACCCCATGTGTGACTTTGTTTTGAGGAACAGCTGCGATCAGCCGGGGCTCCCGTTCCCATGCGTCTACTCCGCCTGGAGGAAAGGCTGCGTGCTCTTTGAGCCCCGCGTGGGCCTGCTGGAGCCCCTCTCTTGGGTCCGCTTCAGGGTGAGGGTCCCCGGGGCCAAGAAGGTGAGTGTGGTGGGAGACACACGGACTGATCTAAAACTGAACAAGAGCAGAGTGTGGGAGGGCGAGGTTTCCAGCGGAAATGGTGGCCAACCAATGAAATTGGCAGCCGCCTTAGGGGAGTCCAACGACATGGCTGTTTTGATGACCTTTGACGTCAAACAGTCGGAGTGAACGGTGCGGAAAATTCAAAAGACATCAAGAGACCAGACGGATACTTTCCTGAATATCGCAGCGAACTGCCTAAAGGGCGCTTTTAACGCGGACTGGAGTTGAAAATACGTGCAGATAATTCAAACTGTGAGCCATAACCTTTCATCAGCAGGTCACCGCCCATCATCATAAAGTGTATAAAACTGTCTTTGAAGTATGATCCTGTGAATGTGCACTCTGTAGCAGTGAAGTGATAAAAATAGCTAACTCGCCTGGAAGTTTTTTTTTTTGTTGTTTTTTTTTTTGGGCGAAAGCTCGTCTTTGTTCCAGGTTGTAAAAAAAAAAAGAAAAGAAGAAAAAGACAAAATAAGGAAAAGCAGTAACTTTGACATTGGTGCTCGTCTACGGTGCTTAAACACGATTTCATACTCATCAATAATCAAGAGTGCATTTGTGCATCATTAGACTCTGCATTTTGATTTACGGTTGTTAAGAAGTGTGAAATAAAAACATGTCAAAACATTTTTGGCATTGTTTGTTTTTTGTTCAATGATGATGTTGTGTAAAAAAAGGCCCGTCAATCTTTAAAGAATCGCGTTAGAACATGTGGAGGTGCTGGAAGTTTTAACAAAATTTAGAATAAATCAACTCTTTTTATGATCATTTTACAGAAGGCGTAAAGGTAATCCTGTATCTTAATCACTGATGTGGACTTAAAAGCAGGCTGTGCTACATTTAGAGGCAACATCTGCAAAAACTCACAGGGCTGGAGATCTGTCCCACTGAAGGAGGGTTTGTGATCTTCTCATGTCCCATCACAGCATCTCAATGAGGTTTTGATCCAGACTTTGACTCATTCGGAGGTGGTATTCATCTTCTGCTTGGGGTCTCTGTTTCGCAGCATGACCCATCTGACATCACAGACTGATGACCTGACATTCTCCACCAGAATTCCCCGGTGGGGAGCAGAATTCGTGTTTCCTCAGGTCTAGTGGGTTGTCCTGGTCCTGAAGCAGCAAAGCATCTCCACAGCATTCCATTGCGACCCCCACGCTTGACCGTAGGGGGTCTTCAGAAAATTCCGACGAGCCTTGATGTTCGGTTTTTCTCTCCTAGTGACACGTCTCTGCAGCCACTGCTCAGAAAATGAGTGTTTTGTTGGAGCAGGAAGTGATACAGGATGTCAAACCATCCGAAACCAAGGAGCTTCAATGATCCTCGAACTTAACAAGAGCCAAAACACTTCCTCCGCATTCAAGACTTTCTTCAAGGTCAGGAGGTCCTCCTGGAGCCGGTCCATCACCGTATAAGATTAAAGAACAGTTAAATAAATAGCAAACAACAGCAACAGTTAATGTAAAAATACAAAATGCGAGCAGGATGTATTCACAATGTCGAGTAAGGTTTTATTCGGAGTCACATGACCGTAAGCGAAACGATAGGGCTTGTGGAAACAACGAATAAAACTTAATACTGACCCTAACACATACAAACACACAAACACACACAAGGAGTACAGAAAGCTGAAGAAAACATGGCGTATTATACTGACTCACCATTAGAACATCGCACATATTGTTTCCTAGCGTCGCCATGGTAACGTGTACACACTGAGCATCGCTACAGAAGACCGGGTTCAACCTTCATAGAAGTATAATCTGATGCGTTTATCAACAATGGACATTTTTGTCTTTAATCAGATGCTGCGGCTTTGTGAACGTTACGAGAATAAACAATAAACAACCTTTTGTTTCCTCATTAACGCCAGAAAACTGTCACGATAATTAACTCGTGATCTCAAGAAGCGGTCATGAATAAATACCTGCCAACATTCCTTTAGGTATCAGTTTTAACTCTCCACCATGGAGCCAGACCTCACTTAGAAGTAATAACAGTAATATTTAATCTTTATTATCACTTTATTACACAGTAGAACCTAGTGAGATTAGTTTCTCTGCATTTGATAATTTGCTGAGGAGAAATGGGCGGAGCCTGTGAATTGCACAGCGGAGCAACCAGGGGTTTAGGGTCTTCCTCGCGGACCCTAAAACACGTAGACTGTCAGTCTGGGGACGGCATTTTAGTTAAGCGCCTTTAAGTTTCCTTGTGATTTTTTATTATCACTGCAAAGGAGGTTGTGTTTTCCCTCGTGTGAGTTTGTTTTTTTGTTTGTGAGAAGTATTATGGCGGAACTACAGGGCGTATTTGCATGAATTTGCAGGTTTTGAACCATCCTAGAGGCGACTCGATTTTGGTGATGTTACGCGTTTGGCAGCATTTAAAATGAAATAAAGTAAAATTATAGTGACGTCACAATGTGGCTATCATGCCTTTGATGTTCACTTGGTGATGGAGCTCGGGGCTCAGTTTCAAGAGTGTTCCTTTTTGGGCGAGAACTGGGAGCTCAGTGGGCTGAACAGAGATGCTGAAGTGAAATGCATAGGGGAGACATCTACAGAGTATTTGCGAGATACTTAGGGTTTGTTGGAGTGTTTGGTAGATTTAGAGGCTGGCAGTAACATTAATGGAGAAACCTGAATACATTTTTCCTTAACCTAGAGTTCTGTCGAGCATTGGCGGAGGTTTTGGCTCCCTGAGTGCTTTTTAACGTTGGTTTTTTTTGCAGGTGTGAGATGCTTTTAAATGTCAAATAAATGTGTTGTAAATACTCCAGCTACTGTCTGAAGGCTACAAACTCAAATCCTGCTTGGAAAAAGCACAAAGTTCAGTATTAGAACTCTAACTTTGAAATTCTTTTCCCAAATAAATCAAATCTGACTGAAGTTTACGATCCGTGTCCAGTTTGTAAAATTCTCTTCGTGACCGTTTTGGATTTTGAGGACACACTTTCTGCCGCGGCGCTGAAATACACTCTTCTTTTATTAACAGAGATGAGGCTGGTGAAGTAATAGAGACACCTGTCAGTCAGTCTAAGGTGATGAAGTCCATTAACACCCCAGACTGACGCCTCCGGAGTGATGAGACGTTAGGCTGCACTTCCTTCGGTCAGAGGAACATAAAGTGGGAACTGAGAGTATATCAGGGTTAACAAGGTGAATTCAAACTCATTATTCCATGCAGCAGCAAACAGTGCAACCAGAGGGACGCTTATAGCCTGGATCGCAGCAACATATCATCTTAACAGCTACAGTTCAAGCGTAAATTAACTCCCCCACAATCCCACTCAGGATGAGAAATAAAAAATAAAGAGTAATATCCAGCCCTGTGGCACCCGCTGGTGCGGCAGTGACCTGGGCTCTCTAAGACTGATAGTGTTTACATGAGACTGTCATAATAGGCCATAAATAGCCCGCCGCTTCAGTATAAATACTACAATAGTGGGGCGGGAGGGAGAACGAGGGCGTTTAATGGTGGGAGCAATTTGGCAGGAGTGCGCTCCGAGTGTGGTAAGTGTGTATCTGGGTGGGGAGAGGGGCTTCGCCTTGAGTCGCTGGGGAGAAACAGGCGGCGCAGTGGTGGCAGGAGAGAGGCGAGGAAACGCTGATGTCAGAGGTTAGCCATGTGGAAGACTGTATCTGCCTGGCAACAATACAAGGACACACACACACACACACACAAACACACACACACAGAGTTTTCCTTTCTTTTAAACACACACAGCATGAGGAAACGAGTGTGAGGCAGGATTCCATACATTCTCTCTGCACTATTTCAGCTGCCATTTCTCTTCAGTGATCAAAGTTAAGAGCTGAACCATAAACACACGCACACACACACACACATGTTTTTTTTAAACACACACAATCAGCGGACCAGTTCTATTTAGTTCAGCTCTCCCTCTCGCAGTAAGGAAGCCTCGCTGCTTCATGTGACGCTGAAACGGGGTCAGGATGCACAGGGTGAACTTTGACCCCGATGCACGTGTTTAATAACGAGACAGTAACGTAAGAACATTTACTCAAGTATTGTACTGATCCGCTGTGCCTCACGATGAACACTTTGTCTTTGGACTTAATTCTGGTTTTGAAATTATAGTTCAGTTCAGTTTTGATAGTGCTGTGTATTTTTTGGGGTGTGTGTGTGTTTGTTTGTTGTTATATCATCCTCAGATCATATAAGGAAAATTGTTCCTCATAGCATGTTAAGGTGACAAAAACGTCACCAGTTTTTGTCCGCTGATCTTACCTTTACTTTCTTAATTACAATTTTCACAGCCTTACTATCCGGGGAAAAACCTCCTCTCTCCAAATGATTCAGAATATTTGCAATTAACTTTAGAAATTAACATTTCCTAAGTAGAGATAATTGTGCTTCTTCTTAGGGACAAATAAACTACTTAAAATAAAAAAAACAAACAACCGTGTCTAATTATCTGAAAATAAAGACATTCACATTTTCACATGACTTTAACAGTTTAACAGCATAAAGTAGTTAGATTACTCCTTCAGTAATAAAGTGTTTTATAATAGCAAAACACTGATGGGGACAATTTAACTCACATGAAGTACTTTTACTTGGATACTTTAAGTACATTTAATCAAGGTTTTGAATCGAGGAGCCTAACTTGTAGAGGAGTATTTTTTTTACAGCGAGGTACGAGTACCTTTATTGAAGTATCTGAATACTGGCACCCGGAGCGTCACTGAATGTTGCACGGAGTCACGGACAGAACAGAGTTGCATCAGTCATATAAATATTTAATGGATTACTTGGTGCAATAAAAACAACAATTAGATTATAAAAGCATCGGTCACAGGAAAAAAACACAAGTTACAGTAGTTTTGTGCAAATGCAGTTCACAGACTGTGAACACACTCAAAGTTAATTTTGAGGTAATGTTGGCACTTTTGTTTGCTTGTCATTAGAGACTCTTGGAGACGTACGGTTCATCTTTTCTTTGGGTGGCCTGTCGATAGAGAAGAAATGAGCCCTTTTTTCTTTTTATCCCCCCAACAAGATCTAATTCAGCCCTCGTGACATCAAAGCCTCGCGTCTTGAATCCATTAACGTCCTTTGACATAAAACGTGGGCCGAGCCAGAAGACATTAAACACAGTTTCACCCCCATCTGCCTCAATCGTCTTTGAGTCTGAGACCGACGCCGATGTGTAATCTCAGGTGTGGAGATGGTGGGAACACCTGAGCACATTCCTCTGGCTGTCTGAGAGGACTGGGTGATGAAGAGCCTGCGATTCCCTTTCAACCTCTTAAGCATTTAGTATCAACAATCCCCCGAAGGCCTGAGAAATACTTGGAAATTTAAAAAATCCATTTCCAATTTGCCGTTCTCTAATAAGCACAAAAGTACCAAAGAAGAATCCACTTTTTCAGGAGACGCGTAGGTTTCACGCGGTCGACCCTTGTTTAATATCGGGTGCCGATGTTCAACAGGTGACAGGAACAAAAACTCTGGCACCGCGTCACGTTTTATCACAAGAACATGACTATTCCCCCTTTTGTACATGAGATCGATTAAACACCAAACTTTGTTTTTGTCCTATAACTTCAGCTACAGCGTGGCGGCCTCCACACTACGGGTGAAGGCGCCGGGGAGCTTGCTCTGCCAGAGAGCTGCGTAGCCATCAGTCTTCCTCAGGGGTCTGTGGAGGGCTCACTGGCCCTCCAGTGTGCAATTAAATATGGGGGTCACCAGACTTAAGCTACAAACTCAATCCTCGTTTTTTTTTTTGGTTGGTGCTCTGATACGAGAGGCTTTACATCCTCGCCGTGGCTGAGTATGAAAATAAACGTTCAACTTTACAGGAAAAAAAAAAGCAGCTTTCATTCTACTGTTTATTACACTTTGGTTAAAGGTGCAGTGTGTAAAACCTGTGGGATCTAGCGATGAAGTTCCAAGTGTGAATCTAAACTACACCTCAGTTCTGCAGCGGCCTTCAGGTCCCAGAAGAATCCAGAGTCTCCACGTAAACTTTAAAGTGTGTGTCACATTGCTGTAGCTTCTATCGCTAACAGTAGCTAGCTACTGCGCATGCAAATAATAGTTAATGCTTAATAACATTAACGCCTAAATGTTTAGTTGATTGAGGAGGAGGTTTTTAGAGGAGGAGCGTTTTATAAAACGTCTTTCTGCCACTTCAACCTAACAACTCAAAACACCTCAGGAGTTCAGTGCGTGCGTTCTAGGCTACTGTACAAAGATGGCAGCGTAACTTGGAAAAGAAAGCCTCCTCTAGATACATTTTCCTCAGCTATCGATAAACAAATTGTCTTTTTTAACCCCAGCTGATTTCATACTATAGAAACTAGAAAGCACTCAGAGATCAAAAACTTCCACCAGGTTCAAGTTTCATTCTAATCCACCGATCAGTTTACTGTAATCCTGAAAAGCAGAAACATAACTTCCTCGTTGGAGGAAATTAGATTCACTTCATTCAAAGGGATATCTAAACATTTTACAGACTGCACCTTTATAAGAAAAAAACAAAACCCTGAATCTGTTCTGTTGCTATCGACATGAATGAATTTTGAAGAATCAGAACTTTGAGGCATGGGTATTTGAACTTGAACCCAGCCCGTGTTCTTGCATCTGTTTGGTCAGTTTGCAGCGACACCTGAATCGTCCAGAGCCCTCCGGCTGACCCCTGCGTGACCTTGCTAACTTTTACCCTCTGGCTTATTGGAAACACATTGCTTTGTAAAGAATGACTCCAGAGATTCCTTTCACCAACACTGTTAAAGGACGGATCCTTGCCTGACAACACTGCACCCCCCCCGCCCTCGGCCCCCCTGTGTTGGGGCGTGGACCGGGGGTCTGGATGCAGCCGTAATCTCTGCCGTTCTTAGCCGTGGCCAAGGCACTGCTGGATCAGAGAGACCCCACATCGGACTCTCTCCCGCAGAAAAAAAACAGGAAATGCATCTGCTTTTGCTTTTCTTTTTTTCCCGGAGCTTGTGCGAAAGGAGACATTTTTGCTTGCGTCTGCATACTGTTCAATTCACTCGTCTTAGAAAAATACTCTTTGTTGTTTCGAGGTAATTCAAATTCTTAGCAGATATGCAAAATAAATGGGATTATTCTCTGTTTGTTGGTGAAAGGCAATTTCATCAGAATATATAGGTGGTATGGTATTCACATGCATGCAGAAGAGGGTGGACATACCTACTAGTGGTAGTGCTGTGTATACGTGTGTGTGTGCATGTGTGTTAGGGTTAATCTGACCTAAATAACACAAACATCTGGCGTTACCCTCTGTAATGCTCTTTAAGGACTACCTCATGATCTCTTGGCCAATTATGGTCTCAGTTTCTCTGCTCTCTGACGTCTGTGGCGGCCTCCGGCGCTCGGGTACCTTCAGTCTCCCGCGCATCAGCCTCAGAACATTTCCCTGTCAATCAAGGCATCTCTCCGCAGGCTTACGTAACGGCAGCAACTGTTGCTGAAAAACAGACAGCTCTGAGGGCCTCTCTGAAATGTTGAGCAGAGGATCCAGCATTTTGTCAACAAAGGATTAACGTTACATGTTATCCTGCTCCACTTAAGAGGAAAAAAAAACACAGCTCTACAATCTGTTTGGTGATTTGTAAGTGCTTTTCTCTAAGTGGCATCTCGTTTGGCACGAAAAACCAAACGAACAAACCCTACAGTTGTTGTTTGGAGCCTTTCAGCACCCGGAGCCGGAGTCCGGCAGACCGCAGAGCGTGAGCTGAGAGTTTAGCAGCTCGTTTGTTTGCTGTCGTTTTTGGTCCTTAAAGAGCCGTTTGAGGTTCTGCAAGAGGAGTATATATAAAAACACCAGTTACAATTGCACTTCTTTCTTAAATTGAAAGAGAATGACTACAGGAGAGGAGTTGTGAACGTGATGACGGGCGTCATCATCCTCCTCTTCCTCCTCTCCATCTGGCTGGAACCTGCCAGGGTCATATGTGTGTTAGAGGACGTACTTCACCGATACACTATTAGCTATGAGATGTAGACATCATCTAAAGGACGGCAGCACATCCAGCTGCTGACGTCACGGCTTGTTGGGATCAGGCGGGACTCTACGGAGTGGACGGATGAGGCCAGCAGTGTCAGGTTGATGATCTCGATCGGCCAAGATGCTCTCAGGTCGTCTGAGGGGAAAGCGTCTCGCTCACAATGTTATCGCTCCCTGCTGTTTGTCTGTCCAAAGAAGAGAACCTGATTCCCTTCTTTTTACGAGCTGTTGGCGGCGCTGACAGACGGACACACGCGGTCACCACTGATCTAAATATATCCAGCGGCGGAGAGCGAGTCGCCTCGCTAGTGAGCATCTTTTCTCTCTGAAGAATCGCATTATTAGCTGAAACAGGCTGAGAGCAGAAACGCCGACGGGCTCAGAATCTCTCGGTGCTCAGGAGCGACTGCGGACGTGTTTTGGTACATTCTACAAAAGCTTATTTTAATAATATATCGAACCATTTCAGCAGCCGCAGCATCGAATCCTGGAGGCGAAGCTCGCTCCCTTTGACCCAAAGGTTGTTCATCTGTCTACGCCCAACACTGCTGACCCCATGATGGGGGAAAGTTCTAGTGACGTTCCATCAGGGCTCGGTCACATACCGCCAACTTCTACACTTCACCTATTCAGCCAACATTTACTCTTAAATTGTCAGATTATTGTATAAATTGGACTCATAAGATCCAAATATGCTGCGAGTCCGAGACGTTTTGTCGGAAGGTATAGAATTTTGAACGCTGCGTAGAAACCCTGATTCGAGGAAGACATGCATAGAACGTTAGTGGGACACCCCAGCAGAGGACTGCCCACTGAGACAGACATCAAACCTGTCCCTGTTTACCAACAGCCCAAAAAACGCTAAACCTCAGCAGAGATTAAAAACAGGAACACGGCGGGAATGTTTGAGGCGAGCGATACACAACGGCTCGCTGTGAGGCTTAGCGTTATCTTTCTGGATGTGAAGTGGCAGCGAGTGAGCTCTTCACAAAAATAAAGGTTTCGGTGGAGCAGCTTCTTCAGCTGCTTCCTAATTCGGACGCTGCACTGCCGGGACTTGTCCCGCTTTCTTTAGATTGGCTTGAGGAGTCTTAAAATAAAGCGCGGGCCGGGCGATTAGCTATACGATTAATGGCATCATTCATCGGTCGCCCGCGGCCAAGAGGCTGCCCGCTGTTTACAGCTCCGAGCGAACGCTCCCTCTGCTGCGGCGTGGCACGCAGACAAGATAACAGGTGGGCCGCGGATTGGGTGACAACAGAGGAGGAGCGATTCTTGAGAAACCCCACCAGAGAGCTCACCAGAATCACACGGCTATCCATGCCTGTCCGCAAATAGAGGCATTAATTTGCCAACTGTGATAAACAGAAACACACAAGCTGTAGGTGTGTGCGCTCGAAAATTCCCTTCGATTGTGAGCATGTGCGCAGAAACGGTTTACCGACGGGCTTTTGTGTCGTATTAGAGTCCAGAGTTCTCTGCAGTTGCAAGCAACTCGTCTCAAACGTGTCTTCATCCGATACAACAGCGCTTCCGTTTGATGAATATTGACACGGAAACGCCTGATTGCTTGATTTTTTTTGCCTTTACTGGACTCTGGTTAGTGGCTAGATATGAAAACAGAACCTTTTTCTGTTTACCATTGTGCTTGATGTTTTCTGACTGGCTGTGGAAGTCGCACACGCCGCTGTTCTCTGTGGCCGAGTGTTCATCTCTGCACGCGTGCAGACTCTGGCGCTGGACGGAACTTCTGCTTCCTGTTCCTCTCTAAACATACATGAGTGAAAACCAAAGCAGTGAACGGTCCACGCTCGTATGATGGTCCCAGGAATAAGAACCAAGTTAAGAGAAAACTGCTTCTAAAATTCCACTGTAATCTTTTAATCAGCCCTTGATTCTTTCGCCGTATTCTGATATATATACGTCTATTTATTGTTGGAGCAGTTCCGTTGTTTATCTCTGTGGCTGACGTCACTTTGCCCGTTCTAATGCTGGTTTCAGATTATTGCTGCTCACATCACTTTTAAGATGTGCCCCTTAATCAGAATCCAGCATGAACAGTTCACGGCGCTAAACTGACCCGCATGCGAAAAAAACACGTCACACGCGGCACGTTGTCGATACGGAAGCAAAATGGAAGCCACTAAACATTCAAGTGAGTTTGAATGCCTTCGTTTATAGTGAAAGTGTTCTTCTGTGATTTTTTCGAGTGAAAGCGACTCCCGCCGGCGCAGCTTTGTGACGGATGCCGATGGACGATGACGTCAGCGTTGCATTAATTCTGATCCGACGGTTCAGACTGAGGTCGCATTGCAAAATATCGGACCTGTTTCTGATTGAGGACCACTTATGGGAGTGGGCCAAAAAAAAAAATCAGAGCTTTTCACACTTTTCCTGCAGTGTGTCATGTGACTGTAGGAAAAGAGATTTTAATCTCAATGAGGATTTGACCAATAAATATAATAAAATAATAATGATAAACCTAACCCCTAAAGTGCTGACTGTACGGTCACTGGTGTTGTTTCAAAGTACGGCAAACAACCATGCCGTGACATCAGTGCCATGTATGATGATGTCACTGATTAAAACCTGCAAATACTATTTTATGCCGTCAAGAGGAACGGATGAAACAAAGTGACGTAGTTGATGAATCATAATGGAGAGCAGCCGTCTCTGAAAGTAGGGGTTGTGAACGCACACTGACCACTTTTGTGAAGTGCTCCGCACAGAAGACGCTGAGATACCCCCCCTCCCTAATACGGTCTCCCCCTCAAAATGAAATAAGAGAGATGGAGGCCGTTGTTGAACAGGCGGATTCTATCAGGGATCAAACAGGTCCGCCTGTCCCTGCAGCTCCAGCTGATGGTTGAATAGCTCAACTTCTTTGTTGGCCGTGGCGATGTACTCCTTCACAAACTCCTCCATGTCTGCAGAAACAGCCATGTAAAGAAAATCACACACACGACAACACGGATGTGGGCAGACCTGCGCAGTGATTCTTTGGGTCGAGCAGAACTTTATATTTAGTTTTACAGACTCAATTAAATTGTGCAGACTTTCCATGAATTACTGGGTTTCAGCCAGCGAACAGGAAGACTGTCCGATATAAAATAAAATATCTTTTGTATATCTTCGAGCTGTGGAATCCATTCGTACCAAACCCGTCAGAACTTACAGCATTTAAATCAATGCTTACTGATTCATGTTTCACATTATTACATTCTTTAAATTGAAATCAATTCTACTCTAAGTCCACCTCCACCTCAATTTATTGTTTTCTTTTGCTTTTCTAATTAATTAATTGTTTAATTAATAAAGTAACAGCACCTTCAGCGATACGACAAAAAACAACCTGCCAATGACCATCACTAATTACTAATGAATATCAATATTGATTATTACCACGGTATAAACTTTGGGATGGTTCTTTCTCAGGTTATTTCAGGCTTCCCATCCTGTTTGACTAACTTCCATATTATTGAGGTTCATTTTCCTCAGCTTTGGGGGAAACATCTCATTCAGGTGGGAGGAATGACTTAGAACGGGATTAATGTGGGTGTGGGAAACTTTTGAGTGGACTACCAGGGGCAGCAAATGAGTCTGAACGTAGGGACCAAAGATGTCACCTTTCCCCAACTGTGTGTTGAGTGAAATTCCTTGTTTTCCTTGTTGCACTTAAAGAGAATTTTCATTTGGGATGTCAGTAAAAGATGTCATTAAGCTTAATTCATTATATCCGATGTGGCATCTGGTTTCAAGTTCAGGTGCTGCCTTCTGTTGGCAAACACAACACCGGCCTAATCCGGACATGTCAAGACAAATTAGAATCGGTTCAGGCTCCACAACAGACGACATGCACTCTGACAACAAGGATACTGGGGTGGAGGTCCCGTTTCTCTCCAAAGATGTCCACATATTGATAACCGCTGTAGAAGTAGCCTGGTGGGAGTGGATCCAAGCGCCTGGTGGTCTAAACAGAGACACATATGCAAGAAAGTATGTTCACTCCAGGGTATCGATGGAAAAGGCTCCCATCAAGGACAGTTTCAAAACTCAAGCTCTCTGAGGGCAGAAAAAGAAGTAAACGAAGAAAAAAGAATCGGACCACTAAGAAACCACTGTTAAATGTTCGATAAGACTCAGTCTATCTATAGTCTAAATATAATGTTGAATTAAATTTCATCAGGCTTGAAGGTAACCTGTGGAGTCGTCCTGTGAGAGGACAGAGTAATGTTCCCTCTGGGTGTGAGAAAAACTGCAGTTACTGAATACTGGGATTACGTGACGTCTACAGCCGTGTTCAGCTGTGATCTACTCACATTGCTTTTAAGGATAGGCCCCGCCCCGTGATGTCACACACCTGAAAAGTAGCCTCAGCTGTCAAATTGAAGTACGGGAATTGTTTTTACAAGACGCAGTTTATGACCGTTACTTCCCCACCATATATCTGATTACGTCCAAATTGTCTCACATGAATTGAAAATAGGAAAACTGTCTTGTTTAAATCCGGAGCTCAGAAAAAATGTATTAATGTTATTATCGAGTCACAGTGGGATCTGATCTTAGAGCTAATGCTGACTTCACATCAGTCATCAGTCACATTTCATTCAAGTTCAATCAAGGGGATTAGGGGCTTTTGGGGGACATACCCTTGCGGTCGAGGAAAACAGCTTGGCCTTATTTTTAGGCTACTTTTATCCAGCATTTACGGCCGTTTGACTTTTAGTTCAACCGAGGTGTCCTTTGGATGAGAGGTAGATTCCCCTGCAGAAGTGTGCTTGTATTTTAAATGTTTTTAGGTTTAACTGGGGTTTAACTGTTTAACTGTTAAGATTGCAACTGGTTTTGCGTTGCCACCATTTATTTAGGTGAATAAGAAAAAAGGCTTTTTCTGGCGCAGCCCTAACGTTTACATTCATTGTCAGAACCCACATATAACCCATAAACATGTTGGATGCCTTTCATTCATCAAAAGATTTTCTCCGTATTAAATCTGCATTATGGACACACATGTTGACAGAACAGTTGGAGCTGATCTTCTCTTCCGTCCTCTGCTGGTAGTAACTTCTTACAACCACCAAGCATGAAACTATCAGCAGCCAAACGCATATGTGCATTGCGTGCATACTTGTAACTGGATATAGGCCCAAACAAAGCAGGTGGACGCTCATTAAAACGCTGCTCCTGGTCGCTGCTGCAGGGAGACTGTAATGCAGTTCTGTCCGCACGAAATTCCCCCCCTGATAAACTACACAGCATAGACGGTAATCACAGACTGTAATTATAAATACAAACACACTCACATGTATGTGCTTGAGTTCTTGTGGCGAGAGGGTATTCTTAGTCTTCCTGGGCTTCTTTGTCTGCCTCTGTAAATGGGGCAGAGTAAAAGAACACATGAAAGAAAGATTTAAACTATTTATTTTCATTGACTTCTTCAGGGAACAAAACCCGTAATATTAGATATCTGCTAGCCCTGCCGTCTCTTAAACTGGGTTATAGAAACGTCTACCTGCTTGGCACACAGTCTGAGCCAGTCCTTCAGTCCATCCTCAGTGAGGTCAACGCCGTCAAAGACCAGGAAGCAGGATGCGCTCGTCTCTTTGGGGTCCGGGTTCTGGTGTGGAATGAAGCTCAGGCTCCCGCTCACTGCGTTGTAGCTCACATCCATCAGCTGGTCTGAATCTGGAGGTTGCAGACATGAAGGAGCTCACACAGAGTTCACACATCGCACAGCACCTGCTGCAGTAGCTTCCTGCGGCAGCAGCACAGCGTTGGTGGGGTTTTATCGTTTTAACGTCCCTGCAACCTCTCGGCTCCGAAGCGGCCGCCTCACCGGCATTAAAGAGCAATTAGCTAATTATGAGCTGCAATGAAGGAAAATAAGAAAGTATGGCGTGACCACCTTAACAGTGACGGAGGAACAAACTTCACACTAGGGGAACGTGAGCATTCAATACAGCCTCCACACTCGTTCCACATTGTCCCAGCTCTGTACAAACATGCTCTCTCTCTCTCTATCTCTACACTTACCCTCACAGGCACCTGCACTCTTTCTTCATGCAACAACTCTCAACAGGTCGTCAAACCAAAATAGTGTGGAAAAAAAACAATGGAGAGAAAACCAAACTAGTGGACTACCGGATGAAATCTACGCACCAGAGGGACAACCGAGGAATATTCCTACCGTCTGGAGCTCCTTGCCCGCCTTGAGGACTAAAACAAAATCCCACAACTGAGACAAACACATCAAATATTTCCAAAAGCAAGACAACATATCTATTTGGCAAAACTAAGAACAAGTTCTGTGTAAAAAAAACAACAAAAAAACATAAATTCTGAGGAATTAAATATCTAATCCCCAAAAAATTCAGAAATGGCAAAAAAATGTTTTTTTAATTTAACTCTATTCGTATTTGTTAGAAGTACAACAGCTAAATATGTTACAACAAATAAAATTCGAAAGAAATGACAGGTAAACATTGAATATATATATAAAATACATTAACAGACCTCTAGAATCTCTGGTTCAATGCATTAAATGCTAACATTTATGTTTCATATTGTACATTGTCCCTTAAGCGACAAATATAATAATAAATAAAATAATGTTGTCTAAACTATACACTATCCTAAAAAAAAACGACTGGAGATCAGGTCATCAAATGAAAAAACAGTGGAAAAAAATTGTAGAGAAAATGGAACTGGTGGACTACGTGAGTTCAGACCGGACACTAGAGGGAAAACCGAGGAACGCTCCTACCGTCAGGAGCCTCTTGCATTCCTTTAGGGCTAAAAGTCCCCTAAAAACTAGGGAATAGAGGTCCCGAGCAAACATGTCACATTTGTTTATTAATGCTGAAAACAAGTTCCCTGGAACAGAAGGTGTAATCTGAAAAAGTAGGAAATAAATACAATGAAAATGTCAGTCCTACCAGAAAATCGGACTTTTCCCCAAATGTTGTACACATTTCCTCGGAAGGGGTTTGGCCTCAGCGTCGACTTTAATGCTGCGGGAGGAAAGGACGGTAGTTTAAGCAGTCTGTGTTACACAACAAATCGTATGACATAACTCTCATTTTGACTTGAGATTTTTTCACAATTGTTATAAGTGGATCCGTTGGAGTGCACTTCACTTCATGTCTCCATATTTGGAGGGAAAGACGGCTTATGTAACCATCCTGAAACCCTGCCAGCTCATATCTGGAGAGCCTCCGTCACGTGGGACGCTCAAAAAAGGAGAGAGAATTCCTCTCCGTCTCACCTTTGCAGCGGGTGACAAACAGGGGCCTCTCTAGGGGGCGGTTGAAAGCCATGCGGTGGTGAGAAGAGACCGGGGACCCGGACCCAGACGAGAAGCGGCCTTTGCACCTGAAACAGGGAACATGTGCATCACACAAATGGTGAGAAAGTTAAATCTAGAGCAGGCCAAATGTTTGTGCTACACTTTATCTTTGGCTGCAATGTTGTTTACTTCACCAGCTGCCCACAGGAGAGAAGCCAGCGTGTTCGATGGTGCACGCTGTGGAAGCGGACGTTGAATTTCTAGTTGCTGATGCGTCCATCAGTCAGAGAAAAAGTCTCCTGTCTTAGTCGAGGGGTTAAGAACATGATCGAGGCGAGATAGACACACCGACGTAAACATAAACACAAACTAAGCCTGACAATGAGTGAATCAGAGGCTCGGGTCTCTGGACAGATATCCGGTTTATGAGGATTTAGCACAGGTTCAGATCAGGCCGACCACTGTGGCATGAAGACGGACTGGAGCAGCTCCAGGGGGAAGGAGGCCCTTTTGTGTACATGGCAACTGTACGGCAAATCGCTTGTTACTGTGCGGCCAGGAGGCAGCTGGTGATAGAATAAGACGCCCTGAGGGGCTTCGTGGCTATCGGCGGCCGAGGCAGACCAGTGGCAAATTAAACCGCAGGGAGGGAGACGGGGCAGGACAGAGGGACACCGAGGAAAGATTCAACATCAATCTATCGCTCAGCGCGTAAAAGGTTGAGTGTGGACACGGGACGACATGAGAGGTCACAGCCGGCGGAGTGATATCACGGGTGTCTTACCATCCAGGGTAGAGAACATAACGTGCTCTCAGCATCTGAGGTTCGCTGAAGCTGCCATCGGACAACATCAGGCTCACGTCTGCACTCCTGAAGATACAATAATAGAGACAAGAAGGACTCTCTAAGATTAGACAACTAGTAACTTGTGCAAACAACACATTTAAAGTACATCATAACTCCTTATGAAAAATGTTTTATGTACACTATATCAACTATTACACATGACATCATGGACTGGGAAACATTCCTCACACATTAGTGTGTGTTGGGAGCGCTGCTCTGATTCAGGCATAGACTCAAAAAGGGAATAAAAAAAAGAAAAGAAAAAGGAAAGCTATCTTGAGTGAATATTCTAGGAATAGATGAAAGCAGCTAAAGGACTGTTTGCAGCATTGATCACAATTCTGTGGGCCCCTACCTGGTGACAGCTCCTCTCTCTGCCAGGATGTATGCAGCGGTGGGGTTGGCAGAGCGTACCAGCTGCTGAACATGCTGCATGAGAGGGTGCTTCTGCTCGGCTGTCAGCCCGGTGAACACCACCGTACTTACAGCACCTGACATAAAGTGAGGTACAGAGAAGAAATAGAATGTGAACTCGAGGGAAAACTGCCTCCTTCTCCTTCACATTACTGTGAGTACACCCCGGAGCTACTATATTCTACTCTAGGTTTGACATACTGACGTTACAGCTGCTGTGTTCCACCCACAGGCTGTGGTTTTGTTTTTTTTTAAAGTCAAAATTAACATTTAGACTCCTTTGAAATCATTGGTCGGACAAAATAAGTATTTCCGTGACCCGTTCAACTGTGCTGAATGAATGTCTTTCAATCATCCAGTCTGCCAGACCCAGAACGACAAATTTCTCTTGCTTCAATAAAAAAGATGGCAGAGGATGAGGATGATGGCAGTTAACTCAAATAGAATCTTCAAATGTCAGATTCAGAGTATAGGCTGGGATGAGAGCTCAAACACGATGTGACGCCGAGGGCAGCGGGGTGCAGAAACAATCCTGGGCTGGATATCTTAAAGCTTGAGGAGCAGAGAACAGCCTGTCGTAGCAGTGGTGGATGAATACCTGCACACCAGGTGAGACTGTGACAACAGCACCTTCTGTCTGCAAACTCAGTTAGGGGAAAACAACATACAAAGATAGTTTGGAGATAAAGCTCCACCTAGTGTCAGAAATATACAACTAACCTCTCTCAAAATCAATCCACTTCTTCCTTGCACTAAGGTCTATAAAAAATACGAACGTGATCCACGGAATAGTTTTTGTGCTTTCACGTTAACATGTGGGATCTGTGATTCCATAATATCCCAGACGTTATCAGGGATTTAAACATGATACAAAATCTCCAGGTACAACCACTTCAGTGAGGAGACGGTGCCAGACCATAATAAACAAGAGAAGAACAGAATGCGGGGTGACTGAGAGCTCTCTGCGTCACAGCAGAGAGGGAAATGTGAGTTCTGGTGAGGGTCTCGCGGGCACGGAAAAGCAGCAGGTAGTGACGGGAGCAGTAGCAGAGACAGCATCAGATAAAACCGTGAACCAAGTAAATGCAGGGATAGAAGCTGGACTGGAGCTACAGAGAGCCGACGCGACCCCAGACAATACTGACATCCTCATCGTTTAAATAAAAGAATATGAAATGATAAGATCGGCTCTGCTTCAATTGAATTCCTTTTTCACTCAGCTCTGTGGATGTGGACACAAAGGTTATTTTCTTCAACCACAAGTGTTCAAAGGAAGAAACCTATTATCATACCTCCTCCTGCAGTGAAGTTTCACGTTTGTGTTTCCTACACCGGATAACTAACACGTTTTCAAGCGTTCAAGATCTTCTTTCAGCACTAAATGGAAAGCAATTCCTTTTGTCTTGCTTCAGACAAGTGGCTCAATCTCTGAGTTTTTTATGATCCATTTTGTCCGAAGTCATTCTTAACTGTGACAACATCACTTATATATGTACCATACGAGAAAAACTTCTCCTCTGACTCAGTTTGACAATTAAAAAAAAAAAAAAAGACAAGAGGACATAGGCTTACGGACACAGGAAAATTTCCCAAGATTGCCTTATTATGCTAAAAGTGTGGAAAAATAAGCATATCATAGAAATACTCTTAGGGTGACGAAAATGTTTGTGTGAATTCCTTGAATTTTGTCTGATATTTTTTGAGGATGCACAGAAATGGACAGGGTAACCCGTTGATGCTGCATTCAGCAGGAAGATACAAATCTTATTTCTTAGCCTTATAACCTAACTGCTTATAATTTAGAACCTGACTACCTTACGTATATGTTTGGAATGGGAACGCTGAATGAAAAAAACAAAAATCAATATGGATGGCGGGCAGTGGGGTATGTCCTCTGTGTTCCATAAAGCCGTGTATCCGTGATGGAGGGTGAAGCGGTGACACAGAGCACACCTACCTTGGCTGCACTGCTCCAGCAGCTTAGGGAAAGCAAACCTGAAGTGAGACAAAAGACAGAGACATCAAATGAAGCTATAAAATATACAGTGTGCCCGCCTAGAGGGAGAGAGAGGAGTAACTGCAAGCTGTCAGGCAAATGCAAATACATTTTGACTGAGACGGTTCCCTCCTGTATTGTTGATAGATTATGTCAAAAATAGGATTTAAGAGTGACAAAAATATAATGGCTTTATTCAATTTACTTAAGGAAGTAAATAGTCCTTCTTAATTTAACCCACAACTTGATCCACAAACTCATAACCAACAATAGGTCTATTTATGACTAATGGGAACTTCCCAAAGTTGTACAGCAGTAAGCAGGCTAATTCCATTTTATTGCCCTTGGCGAGCGCAGCAGTTATCAATCGCAAGGCTTTTCCCGTCCTATGACACCATGACGATGAATCGCAATTGACCAATGTAGGAGCTTTCTGTAATCTCATTTAATCGTAACATAATTTATCCCCACTTTTCAGATCGATCAGCGTTATGTGCCACTTTCCTGAATAAGTGTTCTGAGCCCCGGCGGCCCTCCAGCCACCACAGACCTTCCCCCTACCGCTCTTCCGGAGCCTGCGGGCTGGACCATCAGTAATATGAAAGGCATTTATCTTTCCTGTCCTGATGTAATGAACTGTCTACGTTCATCAGATAGAACGGATCATGACTGACTGATGAGCTGCTCTGAGGAGGCTGTGGTGGTTGCACATGTGAACCTGGCGGATTAGCGGGCTATCCTGAGGAGGTTGACGGGCAGGTCAGGCCTAAACTGGGCTAACCAAACCCAATTAGCGCCATAGTGGGCCTCTGCAGATCTCCACACAGACAGTAGACATTTTTCCACTGAGCCTCGTTGAGCTCTGCAGCGTTGGACTGAAGGATCAACGCAACATGTTTTTAGCACAGCTCCCAAATACGATGCGTCACATGTATCGTGACGTATCGGTTCATCTCACTGGAAGATCATCTGGACTTAAATACCGTGCGTCTGCTCTGCTATCTGAGACTCTCGCTGTGCAGAATCACATTATCATTCTTCAGCTACTTTCCGGGCTATTTGTTGTAACAGATATATTTGTGGGGAGGAGCGGCGGTAGCGGTTACAAGAACCCCAGCCTCTTGCCTGACTTCATCTGTATGCGAGTATCACGTGCCGCCCCAGCTTCCCTATGCAGTGGAAAAGAGCCTATTAACTGGAGTGGTATGGCATATTGCGTGGAGCAGCTCAGGCAATCTATGACAGTGAGAAGCTCTGTAAGCTACATCTAAAGCCTGTAACAAAAGGACAGTGAGATTAAATGTAGGACTGATCCTCTCCATAAAAGCCACGCTACCTCGACCTCGTCCTTGTCCAGGAAACCTCCACAGCTTCTACGGTTCATCAGCATCCTACCGGTCTGTCATTGTCTGCCTTTCCCGTGTGTTACTTCAACGCATAAATGCATGAATCCCTTGAGTTAAAATTCTGGTGCAATCACTTCTGTGTTTTATTTTTTATGTCTTCTATTTTGCAAAACAAATAACAAAAAGAGCAAAAATTCTGGTTGAATCCACGGCTGATGCAACTCCATTTACTGAAAATGATTGCAGAAGCAGCTAACTGTGTTAACAAATGGAAGCATTTTCTGGTAAAAAATGTTTATGGAACATACTTTCTATCAATATAGACAGGGAGGTAGAATAACAGAAGGTGCTGAAGGAAACTGGGTCACTTAATCTTTTGTATCTACCATGAATCCTGGTTGACTGACCCGGCTGCCTCTCTGCAGCCGTAATCTCTGAGGCGTGTTTCAGACCTACAGGTGGTGAGCAGGTTCTAATCATTGGGTTGATTTTCTTTTTTTATTATGAACTGCTCTTGATCCTTAAAATAGAAACTCTATACTCAGAGATTGCTGCTCGAAAGTAAAATCCTTCAGGTTTATGGGAATCTGGTGAAAAGAAAAACCCACTGGCAAGACTATTATCTTCTTTTTTTCCAACCCAATTGTGCTCTTAAGTCTTTGTTGGGTCACCATTCATCAAACTTCATCAAGCACCAGAGTAAAAAAATCTGGGCCAGGCTTTACGATAAGACTACCTCTATAAGGCATTTATAAATGGTTTATAATTAGGTTACAAATTAACTCAGAAGTTAACATTTATTAACAGCTTATAACAAAGCTCTCCCTTTATCAATCTGGGTCAATATTTGGCAATATCAAGTTAGCAGTACAGATTAGTGTGCTCACTATTTGGCAAGTGTCGGGTCTCTAAAGTCTTAGCAGCTTATTAAAGACTTATAAAGTGTTTACAACTTAATTAAGTATATTACGGACATGCCGTTTATAAATCCTTAATAAGGGGGGTCTTATTGAAAAGTGTCACCGATATCCGTCTTGTTAACTGCAGCTGGAGAGAAATGTTTACCTGTGTTCCATACAGGAGGAAAGGGGGTCCACACAAGCAGTTGCAGCACCGATGGTGAAGCACGCTTGGACGATCGGGTCGGGGTGGGAGAGCACGGACTGGACCACATCCAGAACATCCGTGTATCTGTACCAGTTGGAATATATTCAAATGAATGCATCGTCACAATACGACAGAAGACAGTGATAAATTCAGTCTTAGGTGTTTTTCCACTGTCCTCAAATAGCGTCTGTGGTGTTTTGTTTGAATACCCCATAATACTCTGAGAGCTCCTTTATGCGCTGGGAAGAGTTCTTAGTTTTCATGGCATTAAACGGTGAACACCAGATAGCACTATTTTCACACTGATGTATTTTTAGCACTGCTCTAGTGGGTGAGTCCTGACTTCTGACTTCCTCGCGCTGTGAGGCTGAGCAGCTGGTTCCTTACCCCGGCGTGAGCACCAGCAGACGCCGTTTGCCTCCCGGGCCTCTGTGGCTCTCAAGGAAGCCGGACAAATACTGCTGCAGGTGAGAGGCTGAGAAGCTGTCAGAGTCCGGCTTGTACAGAACCAGCCTGTGGATAAAACCATTAGCAAGTGTTACCGTGTCTGCCGACGTTGTTGACCTTCTCAATACTGTTATAACACAATTATTATTAATTATTATTATTATAATCATTAGCAGCAGTGGTGGTAGTGATAGTGTATCATTTTTGTTATACCTTCCATATTCCTTTTTCAGCTGGAGCAGGGAGTTGCAGAGTCTCTTCTTATGGCTTCCAGGCAATCCAGTGATGATGTTAATGACGACCTTTTCACACATTCAAAAAGTCCACATGAGATATTAAAAGTACCAACTACATTAAGGACAACATCTTTAAAGCATCGATTGAACGAATCTGAAGATGTTTTTTTTGTTTTCCCAGCAAGGAGAAGAGTCTGCCTGTCCACATCCAGAAGCTCACCTTGTCTCCCTGACACTTGGATGAATTCCTCAGCTCTGCAGAGGGGAAGAGCGCCCCCAAGTGGTCGTAGAGAATGGGCTCTTGACCAATGCTGCTCAGGGCAAAGTGCTGAAGAAACCTGGCAAAGATCAGAATACAGTAATCACTAAATGGAACAAGTTGTCACGAGTAGATGAAAAGTACTTTGGGACGAACAAAGATTTTCAATGCAACTGAGAACAAACAAGAAAAAAAAAACTTTCACACTTTAGACTCTAAACTTCTTTAATTATTAACACCTGTACTTGTATTTGCTCGAGGTTTGACGGCTTCAGGGTATTTCTATCTGCTAGAGGACTGATGGTATGGAGCTGTGACAATGAATCATTTGTCTAAAAACTTTACTGTATGGATATTTGAGGTGAATACTTCACTAAAAGTGGATTTATTACATATCTGTGAAGATCAAGAAGCTGCAAATGTGGAATCATTCTTAGCTTTAATGGTAGGAAAGACAAGAATTTTGTGTGGATGTGTAGAAGGCAAAATCATCTTTCCACTGGAAACTCCACAGATAAGATTCATTGAAAAAAAACAACAAAAAAAAAACTTAAGACATACCAATTTATGATGTATAATTTATGTGTAAATGTTACGTCAAGCAGAAATAATACAATAATAATAATACTTATTTATTTAGCACCCTTATAAAGCTTAGAAAGTGTTTACTAAGAGCTGTGATGGAAAAGCTTAAAGGGCGACGCAAAAAGAGGAAGCCAGAAAAAAACAACAAGAGGCCAAAAAAAATGTAAGAGTTAAATTAGAATATAATGAATGGCGTGAATGAATGAAAAAAATAAAATAAAATAAAATCACATCACATCCCAGATCTAAAATCCACTTTAAAGGGATGAAATGACTTTATCATACAAAACGCCTAAAGGCACAAGTCCTTAAATGTAGCGTTAGCCTGATTTGCTTCCGGAAGACGACCGACCTTCACACTCGCTTTAGAAATCAAATATCCAAGGGAACCATCAAAAATAAAAGCTGTAAAAATGTCACAGCTACACATCATTTAGTGGTCGGGGGATAATGATGCGTGCGGCGATGGATAACGAGACTACACTTTCTTGTATTGTTTCTCTCAGCAGACCGTTTGAGTTCAGGCGGTCAGACTGGAGCACGACACACGGGATTAGAGGCTATTTTGGGAGGACAAACTCATGATTAAGGAATTCCTAGCATCGAGTTTTATGACTTGTTAAGCCTGAGTGTGTAGCGGTCTAAGGTGTGACTGGAGTGTGTACTAACATGTCCCGCTCTGGCTGCTGGGAGCACGAGGTCTTCACGCTGCCTCTACGTTTGGCCACCGGAGGCTCTTGACTGTCGTGCAGCTTCTGCAGTCTGACGTGCCTGAGAGGGGAAGAAAAAATGCAATCTTAATTACTAACCTTACGTAACATCTAAAACACTCCACAAACCGCAAACTATGTCAACAACAAGAAAATTACGAATCAGCCAGCTTGTGACAAAACATGTGACATGACGAGAGCGGGGCAGAGAAGTCCAAATCTCTGGTTAAACTGGGGAAATTTAAATGGTATCATTTCTGGAATCCATTATGCAGATGGTAGAAATGATCGGGCCTCACGTGTTCCTCTGGCTCCAGGTCAGATGCTCTTGGTCCACCAATTGCAGACTAAGACCAGATTCTGGGTTTCTCCACACTGACAGAACCTGGAACCAAGACAGAAAGGGTTCGTACACCTGAAGCTACTTTTCTAATCTGCATACAATGAAGAATTAACCCCTGTAGAACCTCCAGCACAGTTAAATGTAATTAAACTGATGGGAAAATGACTCAGAGGTGCAGTCTGTAAAAATGTAGGGTATCTCTATGAACCCATAGAATATAATATTCATAACTATGTTTTTGTTAGTGCAGAATCAGCTGAAGATAAGAATCTTCTTTTATCTATAGCCTAGGAACATCTGCAGGTGGAGGGTGGCCTCCTCCATAGAGGCCGCCATGTTTGAACAGTCACCTGGAGTGGACAAACAGAACTCTGGCGCCGGAGAGGGACTTTTGTGTCTTTTGCATAAAGATGCTCAGAGGTCTTACTCCGACTAACGTGACATCATTACGATGTTACCGAATTTTAAATTACAACTGAGGCAACTGATTGTGTAGTAAACACAGCAGAATGTTACATTAACATCATCCAAAGTAACGATAATCTTATTCAGACCCCCGCCAACGTCTGAGACCCTCACCAGTGGTCTTCCTCTATAGTCACAGACCTTCACTAGTGGTCTTCCTCAATGGTCACAGACCTTCACTAGTGGTCTTCCTCCATGATCCTTAACCTTTTTTTTCATTTGCCAAAATTTGAGTTCTCTCAGTGGGAGGAGGGATGGAGCTCTACATTCTACACACTGCACCTTTAAGTTAACATGTACTAAGAATAAGTAAATAGGGAAAACAAGATGAGTTGAACTGAAGTCTGTCCAGGGGGGGGTCCAAACGTACAAGTGTATTCTAATCCAGACTACATTTAGGTACCAATATTAAGTACTGAGGGACAAAAGTATCCACCTTTTAACAGAGGCATGATCATGAGTTTTGGTAAATAATAACGGATCATCTACAAAAGCAAAAGCTGTCCTTCAAACTTGATACATTCACACCTGAAAGTAATTTTTTAAAACCCGAGAGAACAAATAAATGTCATGTTATTATTAAATACACGGATGGTGGCCATGCATCAGGTGCTATCTATTAAATGTTTCAGTTACTTCTATAAAAATATCAATACTCAGACCGTCTTCATCTTCTGTCTCAAGGGTTAGTCTGTCAGGGGTCACCTGCTGCAGGTCTTACCCTGGAATAGAACTCCCTGTGACTCTTAGACTTCGGCTGGAGAGCGAAGACCAGACACTGGTCCGAGCTGTGGAGAGGGAATGGGAGGTGAGGGAGAAGGTTGCTTTCGTACTCCACAAAGAGCGACGCCACAGCACTGAAGTCCTAATAAGAAAAGGACACACACACAAGATACACAAGTTACCAAGGCAACAGAAATTAAACTGACCCCCCAACCGATCAATCTGTTTATCAATCAAATATGTATTAATGGTTTCATAAAGAAGTAAAAACGCTTGAAAACTTCACATGACAAGGCCTAGCTTTAAATATTACCGGATGATAGAACTTGATGGTGCTGATGTGATTCTTGGACAGAGTGATGCTTCCGTACTGAGAATGGATGAAGAGGAGTCCCTCAGAGAAGAAAACGATTTTTCCTGCAATGAAAAATTGAAGAAAGCATGAAAATTATGATTTTTTTTTTTCAGCGTAGGTAGGGTTAAAGAGAGAAGACATGAAAGAAAGACGTGTAAATGTATATACAGTAGATATTAAATACTAATAATAACATAATAATATTATTGACCTTTAACAAGTAGGGTCTACTTTGGACCTTTGTGTGAAAGCAGCTGCAGCTGGGATTCAATGTTGGGGGAGCTTTTTATTTCCATAAGAAAATGAGGGTCAACTCTTTTCTTTCCTTTGACAGTTCCCAACGGCCAATTTCCGCAGTCCTATCACATGATCATAAACTAAATCTTGAATAACAGACTCCCTCTGCACATACGGATATCTTATTTTATCATTTTGATAGGTCAGGTTTGAAATCTGTGTTCTTTCTAGTAGTATATTCTGAACAGCAAGAAACCATAATGCCGTGTCTGTATGAATGAAAACCACTTATAATCGGCTAACGTTAATGGAGATCTGTGTTGAGTTAATGTCACCTTCTTCGTGCGTGGACAGCTGGCTGCTGGAGAACATATATGCAGCATCTGCTACAGTCAGAGCGGTCCCCAAACAGGTTTCTTCTTCTTTCTGTGCAGAACACATGCAAGCTTGTGAGTGATGAGGTCACATCCTCAAATACATAACTGCATTTATTCACACACATGATGCTGCTGAACTTACCTTGGCAAGATGTTGGGCTTGCTCAGACTGCTTTACATCAGATTCCATCTAAAAAGAAAAAGTTTATTCCTTAAACTCCAGATAAAGCATTTATGTTTACTCTTAAACTGTATGATTTAACAAAAACACATGTGAAGATGGTAAGTGAGTGTGAACTCAAACATACCAGCCAGCATGCATAGCGAGGCACAGTTGTAGTCAGGATGGTGAAGCAGCTGTCTGAGGACAAGGTGCCATCTGCAGGACAAGAAACATACTTGTTGGGTTTTTTTGTTTCAAATTGAGAATAGACCAATAAGAATGGCTAACGAGGCAAGATGAATGGCTGACATGATTCTAAGGACAGGAAATGCTATTTTTTGACCAATGCTCACCGTTTCAAAATGACTTTTGCCTTTTTTCCTTATATGTTACATTTGGATTTGTCCTATCACATGAATCCAATTTCCTTCATTGAATCAATCGGCGATCCATTCTAACAATATTTAATCTAATCAATATCCTACCTTTCTGTTGAATGTTGATGCTGGACTCCAAGAAGGACTCGGAGAAGACCACAGAGCCCAGGTCCCCCCCGTCCCATTGAAGGTCCGGTATGTCGTGAACGATCATGGAAGCCTTTGAAGGAGAAATACGATTAGTCTGATTATTGTTATTCTGCAAAAAAAAACAAATTATCTAACATACCGTTTTAATGACATAACGTCTTTCTTCGTCGGTCACAGGAATGATTCTGGGGGGAAAAAAAAAAGACTCCTTAGGTCTGAAATCACATTTTCAATAAAATAAAGACAATTTGAATTTCTCACGTCACATCGTAAACATGTAAACATACCTTCCACGACTGTTTACTGCTTGAAGGTTAAATTCACATTTGGACCTGGAGAGAGGGGAAAAGAGTGATTTAAAGAAAACATTCGATTCCATGTCTGGTCTAAGTGAACGATAGTGGAAAGTGAAAACCCCTGGGTACCTGAGAGAACTGCGGTACTGACTTAGATTCATGGAGTCCAGCGCCATTAGAAAGGTGTTCTCCGCCACGTCCTTGGCCTGCCATAATACACACATGTTTTCATGAGAGGCTGTGATGCATACAGATGAAAGTCAAAACGTGTGGCTCTCTTGTTCTTGCCTTGGTAGCGCTGGTGGTGCAGGAGTAGCATTTGATCCCTGAAAGAACTGCTTGGACCACAGCAGAATAAATCTGTGACAAATGTCTGAAAAAGGAAGGAAACAAACAACTTTCAGACCCATAACTTTATAATAGTGGAAAATTCAGTCGCCTAAAATCCAGCCTTTTTCCCCTGAGAGTAATTTTAGCGGTGTAATTATTCCAATAAGCCTTTCGAAGAATTTCGAGATCCGAACACAACGGGACAACTGTGTCCAGTTCTGGTGCAGGATATTAAAAACACAAATCTTGAATTTCTTTTCTTTTAATTTTTTCAACTTTCTTTGTCAAAAGTTTTGCGCGCATGCTTTCAAAAAACATTTTCTCTCTAGCAAGTTTGTGTCCTGTATTGAAAGTTTAAGTAAAAGTACAAAGTTATTAGTATTATTTACTGTAAAAAGAAACAAATGTGTCAACAATAATAATATTGAAGCAGAACGGCTCATTTCAGAAAGAAGAAAATAAATTGTGACTAATGATAATCTTAATTTCTGCAGATTCAGCTACACAAAAGGTTTTAAATCTGAAAAATAATCACTTGATGATTTAGATTTTTGTTCTGTGGATCGAGGGCACAGGAACTCTGTTATTCAGTCAACTTATTCCACATCTAAGTATTATTATAACATTTTCCACTTCTGCAAAAATGACAAAAAATTGTAGAAATCAACACATAAGAAATAATGACTTTAGAGTACAATATGGAACGCT
The DNA here is from genome assembly GCA_037951165.1 of Lophius americanus. Classification (NCBI taxonomy): domain Eukaryota; kingdom Metazoa; phylum Chordata; class Actinopteri; order Lophiiformes; family Lophiidae; genus Lophius; species Lophius americanus. Next base: position 191,393 of record JBBDHG010000008.1, on the reverse strand, counting down.
GCCATCATTCTCAATGCAAAAATGCAATGTCAACACGACTATTACTAAAGTTTCCACTACTGTTAAGCATCATTATAATGTGTAACCGTGACAACATGGAAATTAGAAATAAAAAATGTTATAATATGAATATTACAGATATTTCTTCTACTAGTTTGATCCATCGTCATCGGACTAAAGCGCTTTGAGTGGCCCAGCAGACTAGAAAAGTTGGATATAATATATATAATGTATATAATATATAATAGAGGAAGTTACTATAGCTGCAGCGTACATGGTTCAATCTGCCCCAAACTTTGAATTCTTTTATTCTTCTATTATAGTTACTTCTCTGATACTACTCTTTAATACACACTACTAGATCCGTAAAGGATTCATACAGCGAAACAGTCCAGGTTCATACAGTGAAACAGTGCAGGTTCACACAGTGAAACAGTCCAGGTTCATACAATGAAACAGATCTAAGATAAGCATTTGAGGAGAACGAATGAATGAATATGAAACATTGTTTATAAAGTAAAGGTTATTTATAAGGTCTAAGTACTGCTGAGGAGCTTGTAAATCTCTCTGTGTGAAGAAATAAAGCCTCACCAACACTATATTATCATCAAATACTAATTTTATTATCATTTATTAATAATAACAATAATAATACATTTTATTTATAACACACTTTAAATTTGGATCAAATCTCAAAGGGCTAAAATTATTATTACTTGTATTTTTTACAATTATGGTTTGTACTGAAAATGTGAATCCATGAATAATTGATTAACAAACAAATGTTATACTAATGCCTCATATTTAATATTTAATTATAGCTGTTTGGCGTACTTTGTTATGTGTTTCAGGGAGGCAGTGGTTATTGAACCTTTAATCGGTGAAACATCATTTTCAGTGATGCGGTAAGACATTTTTATTGCTGCAAAAATCCATTGAGGTCACTTTTTGTTTTTATTATCATATGGCCTTTTCTTTGATGACGGCATTTGTTGTTATTGTTTGAAGTATTTTAAGCCTTTTATTCTACTTTATCCTATTATAGTTTGATTCATTGTAAATCCATTTGTGGCTTGGTTTTGGGAAGTTTCTATAAAGATAACGACTATTATTATTACTATTATTGTTATTATTATCATGTTACTATCATCAGCTGGAAGAAGTGAAGTGCTGCACTGTAACCTCCAGACATGACATTTAAAAAAAAACTTTCATGGCACTGCGCTCAATCAACAAACCACAACATACCTGAGCCAAAAAAGTAAAGGTGTATTGACAGACAAACACAGAACAACGGCCGGCCTCTACCTTTGAGGTCAAACTATTCACTTTCAGATGAAGTTAGAATGAAATCACTTACAGGACTTCAGTTTTCTTCTGCTCTGTGTTTTGATTTCCTGTGGATGAAAAACAGCAAGTATGGACTAATTATATAATGAAAAGGGGAAATAACCATCACAATCCAATGTGACAGAAATGTGACGCTCAGAACATATAATGTACGATACACCAATCATTAAGAAGAAGTATCTGACGTGGTTTTTTTATTATTAAACACGCAGTAGAACCGTATTTAAAAGTCAAACAGTAACTCCTCACCGAGGTATGGTGTGTGGGTGGTCCCAAAGAAATAGGTCCGAGAACAGGCCAGGGGTCCTTTAGGAGTCACACATTGCAGAATCTAATGGATAAAAAAATGTTTCTTTATCATTTTCCCTTGAAGTCAGCACGCCAGGAATCAAACACTTTGCATGATGAACACTGTTTGTCCAAAATCCCCTCAACAGGTGGTGCTGAGGACCATTTCTCAGCTTGAACCTGATCACTGGGGATTATCAACATAAAATGAGATCAGATCAGATCAGATCAGGTCAGATTAGAGTGAACAAGCGAAAAAAATACAAAAGAGAAATATAAGGCAAAATATAGGAGGATGGAAATGAATGATAAACGCTAAAAGCGTATTAAAACAGGGCGGGAATTAAAATGTATGTGAGGGAATGATTCCACAGAATGTTCACGTATGAATAACGGCGAGAGATTTATGAGAACAAATGACCCGCTTCAATAACACCCTGCCATCTGCCTCCATCATGGTTAAGGTGTTGTGGGCGTGCTGAGTTCACTGACGTTCATTTTTCCATACCGGATTAATTAAAATAAATGCGATTTTCACAACACGACATTACATGCAAACTTTCCATATCAGAAAATGAGTGCAGGTGATATTCATGATAGTAATGGCTGCACTAGTGAGATTAGTTCAAGTGATATTAGTTTGTGATATTAGTTTGTGATATCACTGATATTAGTACAGGTGATATCAGTGATATTAGTTTATGTGATATTAGTGATATTACTGCAGGTGATATTAGTGATATCACTGCAGGTGATATTAATGATATTTATGATATTAGTGCAGGTGATATTTTTGATAGTAATGGCTGCACTAGTGAGATTAGTACAAGTGATATTAGTTTGTGATATTAGTTTGTGATATCACTGATATTAGTACAGGTGATATCAGTGATATTAGTTTATGTGATATTAGTGATATTACTGCAGGTGATATTAATGATATTTATGATATTAGTGCAGGTGATATTAGTGATATTAGTGCAGGTGGAGATGGTTTACAGTTCAGAGTTGCCCAGTCACTCTATTAAGATTTAAGTAGTTGTATTTCTGTCTAGGTTTTTTTTTTTTTTACGTAACACTGTAATTTATTGACTTTGAAACACAACAAATGTCTCACCATGTGATTGGCCGCGTCACCCCGAGGCCCCGTGTTTCGGACCTGATGGCTCTCTGAGGGGAAGTTGAAGGAATGACTCTCCAAATCCTCTGAGGAGGAATGTCGTCCAAACAGCACAAAGGGCTGCTGACTTTTACTGAAACAAAGAAACTTTAATTAAGCTTGAGAACTTCTTTGTCTGACAAAGACGGAACTCTACGAGGTTAAACATGAACATGATTTCTATATTTGGACATTGTTGAATGTGAAAAATACCTTTTGTCTGTGATGTTGCTTGACATCAGTCCATGAGAGTAATAAGTACGGAATGTCTGTGGATTGATACGAAGACATTTGGACAGAGGCCAGACAATGAACACTGCATTTTTCAAAATACTCTTAAGCATTTCATGTAAACTTCATGAAGCACACAACAACTCCCTCTGCATCAATGCCTTGTCCAGCATGTGTATGTCGTCCAACACTGTCTTCTAACATCCAACGTTTTCAGAAAGTTGGGCTACATTTGCTTTACTGTGGGATTTCACAGCACAGGCAAGCCTTCGCACCACCACATGAGGCGAAGACCCATGGTCTCCCATGACCGTGGCACCACATCGCTTGTCCTTCCATAGACCACTTTGGTAGGTTCTAACCAGTGCAGACCAGGAACACCCAACAAGCCCTGCAGTTCTGGAGATTTTCTGACCCAGTTGTCTAGCCATTACAGTGAAGCCCCTTTAAAGTTACTTAGATTCTTATGCAGGCCCGTTCAGGTTCCATTGTAGAGGTTAAATTCATGTCATTCTGCCTTCATCAGTGGTTATAATGTTATGGCAGATTGGACTAAATGTCTTATAGTGAATGCATTCTTGATATATGACTAAAAACATAAAAACATGTGGAAGTGACCTGACCTTGCTCCTAATATAGCCCCATACTTCCTGTTTGAGTCTAAGCATGAAATTATGCCTAACTTAGGAAATGTCATGAAGGAATTCTTGATACTGTATATCTTTCATTCTATGAGAATGAAAGAACTGCATAACAAAACAGATTAGGATTGTGCTGAGAGGAAATACGTCGTCCAGAGACTCTTGTGTTTTAATAGTAACATGCGGTGCGTACCTCTCCTGCCTGTGCTTCAGACAGTTCCTTGATGGACAGGTGGCTCTCCAGGTCCATGCTCGAGAAAAAACTACTCCACTGCTTCTCAAAGCTCACCAGGTCCTGAAATAAATCCAACAACAGATTTGGATTCAAGTTATAGTGCATTTATATCGAGGCACTTATAAAGAGGTATGAATTTTCATCAGACAAAATGATTAATTTAATCTGTGTGTGAGTTATGGTCGTTATTAAAATCAATTCAAAGATATTTTAAAGGAGCAGTGTGTAAAATGTTGCGGTATCTCTTTGAATAAATGGAATATAACAATCACAACTATGTTTTTGTTTATTCTAACACTTCAACTATGTTTAAGTGTTATGCTTGCTGTTCCCTCTTCTCCTTTCATTGGCGGACGATGGACACGGCCCCCAGCAGACTGTCAACCCTTTCTCAATACTGAACAATAATATTTATCTTACACGAATGCTTTCACCTTTATTTCTACAGGACACATCACTTTGACACTTGAAGACCACCGTAGATTCTGGGATAGTTGAGCTTAGGTGCAATATAGTTCCTAATCGACAACTTCGCTGCTACTGATTTTGTCAATACATTTTACACACTGCACCTTTAACTGAGTATCATAATCCTGAAAGAACGGACATTTGAGATTGTAAGGTTTAAGGACATGGAGGACAAATCTACAATATTCAATTGAATCAATTAATGATAACTTTAAAACATTATAATGATCATTCTCTCATTTCATGGACAATCTAGGCAATGGTTCAAAGGTCACTGTAAGGCGTTGTTAAAAGCGACACAATTCTTCCATGGATAGAACAGCTGGTTGTAAATAAAACGCTCTGTGTTACCTCTGCGAAGACGTCGCCCAGAGACACGGGGTCGAGTCTGCTGTAAACCTGCCAGAGCTTCTCACTAATGTCCATCAGCTGGAAGTACAAGGGACACGTCCAGTTTAGTGGTAGAAATGCTATTCCAGCTTTTAGAAAAAAACGCTTGGTTTAATTCTTCTGTCTTTGTGTTCGGTGAGGGATGGTACCTTGTATTTCATGGTGAAAAAGCTTCCTCCCCCAATGCCTTCCAGGGCAAACGCTTGAATGAGGGGCCATTTTTCCATCATAAACATATCAAAGCTCTGAATGTGTCCTAAAAGGAACAGCAGAAAAATGTAATTACTTGTTTTGTCGGTGTAATGACACAGTAAGCACCCGCTGGTAAGTAACGACACAAACAAAATTACACACTAATCTGACTCACGGAGATGTAATGACATGTCACTGTGTTGAACACGATCTCTTAAACATGTGCAGTGAATAAATGTGGACAATAAAACAGAGTGATGTGTACCCTGGGAGCTGTAAGGTACTCCGATACGATAGCAGTCCTGCACCATTGTGACGAAACTGGATATTTTGAATTCTTCTGCTGCTTCCTCATCTTCATACTGTTAGGACAGAAGGGGAAATTACAATAAATACGGTACGGAACGACATTCACAATTAAAAACTACGTTTCAGGGTGTCGCATTTATAATTGATAAGCAGTGTGGCATGGGTCTTGATCTTGACTGACAGAATGTGCTGCTTCTTTATTATTACTGGAGCTTATCTTAAATACTACTATCTTGTCTGCTGTTAGTATGTTATGTATTCTTATTTCTCCTTCCTAAATGTGACAAACTACAATGTTACAATTCCCCTCGGGTATCGATCAAGTATTTCTGATTCTCATCCTTATCCTACGACGCAGTGGTGTGAATATTCTTAGGGTTCCTTCTTCCATCATAAGCATGCAGAAACATCTGGATTCACAGGAAGTATGAGTTTGTCAGAAGAGGAGGGCGGTCTAACCTCTGTCTCAGTCATGCAGTAGAGATGCAGGTTCCTCCAGTGGGACACGTAGGGCAAAAGGTAAGCGTAGTTCATCGGGTTGCAGTAGAGATGGACACACTCTGCCTTGATCAGAATAATTACATCTGGACAGCAAACAAGTGTTGTGTCAGAGAACATGAAAAACTACGGAAAGACACAAACATCTGATTAAAAACCCAGAGAACAAGACTCACCATCCAGCATTTCTTCAGGGAACTCCTCCAGGACATGATCTGGGTTTAGATGATTTCTACCATACAGTCCATAGAAGAGGTATTTAGCCAGCTCAGTGCATCCCTCATTGTACCTGCTGTCGATTCCTGAGACACACACACACACGCGCACACACAAACTCTTACATTTTTGCCAATTATAGAATGAGTGTATAATTATTTAATTCACAATTTATTCAGAAAAATCATCCTCTACCCTAAGCACACAGCGCGGTTAACCCGTCACTGTAAATATATAAACATATTAACTTCACATACCCAGAGAGCACAGGAGGCCATCAGGGGTGGCACTACCGCCCTCACAGAGCAGTGACTGAACCTGACGCAGGCGGCAGCAACTGAAAGAAGGGAAAATAAAAATATGAACCTCAGGTGACTTTGATCTGTGGCGACAACAACTGTTGCTGTGATTGTTATTTTTTCAGTATGATAACTGGCGTGTAATAGACCATATCAAATGCGCTGCTTTTTCATTATTACTGGAGCTTATCTTAAATACTACTATCTTGTCTGCCGTTAGTATGTTATGTATTCTTATTTCTCCTTCCTAAATGTGACAAAAACTACAATGCTACAATTCCCCTCGGGTATCAATCAAGTATTTCTGATTCTCATCCTTATCTTAAAAAACACAGTTATGAGACAGATCAGACAAACGTCACATGATGACATAGATATGCTTATAATAAATACAAACATTTTTATAGATGTGTGTAATAACATAATCATAACCCCTCAATGTGTTTCAAATGCTGCATAATATATGAAATAGTGTAAAGGTAAAGAGTGATGTGCATATCCCGGAGAATCGGCATAGGACCCTGGTTTTATGAAAAACAGGAATGATAAAATCCTAGACTGCTGCGTCTACCAAAACCGTTAGTAACATAAGAAAGAACATATAAAGAACTTATATGTAACAATATCCTCCAAATATGAGTCTTACAGGTACTAAGCAATCTAATAAAGCATTTACAGTATGACGACTCAAAAAGAGATGATTTAATGCAATGTATGAATCAAAATAGAAACAAAATTTAAAAAATTAATATTAGAATATTGCAAAAAATCACTAAATATCTTCTAATTCTATTCTATTCAATCAAAGATCTTTTCTTAGACGTATTTTCTGATGCCACCCCTCTCCCCCTCCATCCATCCATCCATCATTTGCACAAACACTAATATTCACCATATAAATAAACTGGTTCATTCTTGCTACTCTGAAGTAAGAAATATTGCAAAAACCAAATCATTACATCCCCGAAAAAGTTTGGTATATTACGGAAATTTTCTGCTCTCAGACCTTAGTTTGAGGAAGAAGTGGATTGATTTTGGGAGCGGTCAGTCACATATTTTTCATCACCACTGCCAAACTCAGGCAGCTTTGTCAGACCAAGGAGGAAACTTACAGGAGCGGTGAAAGAGTCCTGCACAAGCAGGCCAGAAACACACTGACCAGGGAGGTCAGAGCAGCAAAGTGCTACTCTGAAAAGCTGAAAAACAAGTTTTCAGCCAACGACCCAGCATCGGTGTGGAGAGGTCACCAACTACAGGAAACCAACATCCCCTGCTGTGGAGAGCTTTCAACTGGCCGAGGAGCTGAATAAATTTTATTGCAGGTTCGACACCCGCTCTGAACTGCAAACACCCCCTGCCCCCATCACAACCCTCCCCACTGACCCCAGGCTTAGAACCTGTGAGACGGAGGTGAGGAAGCTGTTTCAGAAACAAAAGATCATAAAGGCTCCCGGCCCAGACGGCGTGTTTCCCTCGTGTCTGAAAGCCAGTGCTGATCAGCTGGCTCCCATCTTCACACAGATTTTTAGTAGATCACTGGTACTGTGTGAAGTTTATTGCCTTGTCCATTTAATTTAAAATCATTTCTATGACGTTCGTACTGTGAGAGCTCAGTTAACCGGAGTCAAATTCCTTTTATGCATATACATGGACAATAAAGCTGATCGTGATTCTGATTCTGAGAGCATTATCTTCAAACATTTTTGGGCAATAATTTCTCAACCGTCGATCTAACTTAGTCCAAATTTGGTACATATGAGTTGACTTAAGGTGAAGAATGTCTTTAAATACATTGTGTTTTACTCTAATAGTCCATATTTTACAAACAAGGGGAAGCATGAGTATGAAACACTATTTTTCATACATAACTTCCTATTTAATTTAATTTAATTTAAAAGAGTTCATTTTGGGGGCGGGGGGTTGCTTATACAATGCAGGGGAATGGGATTTTCAGAGGACTTATGATATAAGTTTCCGATATCCATCACTCCTTTGTTTTTTCCCATCTTTTATCTCTGTGAACTACTCTAAGTGACCTCTGGCACGACTTCTGCTGGTCCAGAATGCAGCAACTACACCTTTAAATAGGACTAACTGGCTGCCCATCAGTTCCTGGAATAGTAAGATTATTTTAATCACAAGGTTTTTCATGTTTTTTTTCTCCAGTGTACATCTCTTACCTGCTTAACCTGACACAACTGGCTTTGAACAGCTTCCAATCACACCACCCAAGTCTGTTGTCTATTTCTAAATCTCCTTAAAGCTAATTTTTATATTATATATTTTACTGGCTTTTTAATGTAAACGATTTATGTACATTGTTTATACATTTTCTGTGTGTGTTTGTGTATGTTTCATTTGTGTTTTGATTATTTTACAGGTGTAGGGCTTTTTTATAATGATTTTTTATTGTTTAGTATTAAGTGACGCACTTCTTTTCCGTGTAATTAGTAAAAACGAACCTGAAGCTAGAAATAAATCTTTAATGTGGAAGATTGAATAAATTATGCATTCAATTATACATGCCAGAATTTCTTTTTGAAATACACGTTGAAGTGTTTGCCACTTATAATACACGCTTCTACACACTCCACATTAAGTTATGCGTTTATATCTTTGAACAAAAACTAGACATTTTGGACTGAGGTGAAGGGATTCCTAGAATGGTTGGTTGAATGTTAATAGATGCTAGCATACACGTTAGCTTCGTTAGCTTCGCATCTTCGCTGTAGATATATTTCGATGTAAACGTTACCTCACGGCTGGGTTGACTCCCGATATTTTCCCGTTAACTCTCCTTATACCAGCCATAGTTATGGATGTCACGGTTCACGCTATTTACGTTTCAAAGCGACCGACGTTTTTAATTCACAGGCCGGAGAAGCTACATCTTCTTTTCCACCCTGGAGAATGTCCACACAGGATAGCCTGACAACGGAGCGAACCATTGGAAATATAGGGGCGTCACAAATATATTAACAGTATCTTTAAGAAATTCTAAATAAATATTGTCATAAAGATATGATTATTAATGCAATTTTGATACAGTATTTCGCGGCTTTATGATCGTATTAGCCGAATTACATGTTAATTACGCATGACGTATTCGACGTTACCAAACGGTTCCCCCCATTTTACGCTGTGGTAGTGTCTTGTTTATGGGCCGTTTTGACAGCTGGAAGAATGAGTAGCAGCGCAGCAGCAGGAGAGATGACGCAATCCTGCCTACAAAAGTTTTTGAGTTATCATGTCACATGAAGGATCTGCTGCAGATATGCAACAATTATGATTTTCATTATGTTTCTGACTTTTCAGGGATATAAGAATATGTTTATGATGGTGGGTCAGTGGTTATCTTCACAGTCTGAGGGAAAGCTCTGGAGATGATCATCACCTCTAGAATCCCATCAAGTCTCTGACTCACCTGTGAAGGGCTGCTCTTCTTACACCATGCAAATGTGTAATTCCTGCTAATGCTCTCTTTGGAAGAAAAGGAGCACAGAAGACTCATCTATGAAGATGCTGGACCGAAAGGTGCGACAGCTGGTGGAGGAGGACCAGCTGGTTGAAGAAGTGGAGGAGATGAGAGGTTGGGAGAGAATCGAAAACTCTGAGGAGAGATAGAGAGAGGCAGCTGATATGACACAAGAGGAGATAAAATCTTTTATTTATGTGCAAATACATAGTTCAGTGAAGTGGTTACTGGAACACGACTTTTTTTTTTTTTTTTTTTGGATGAATTTTCTATTTAATATGTGAGAAAATGTTTTAGTGGCTGTAGTTCGAAAACTCTGAGAACATAAGAAAATAACGCACTGTTCAGAATGTGTTGGAGTTTAGTGAGTTTATTTTGAAGAAGAAAAAAAACCAGAAGTGGGCCACCCATTCTATCATATCATGAAAAAATAAATGAAAACGGTGCATATTGTTTTTTGAAAATCACCACCGGAGCAGGAAACAGACCTGCACCGACACAGAAAATACCCAGAGCTGCAGCCTTTGAGCAAATAACAGGGAGTTGGGTTAAAACCATTTGAGTCTCCCAGTCCAGAAATGGAAAGCAACAATTTAAGAAATCTCAGAAATGGAGAGAATAACAAAAAGTATTAAAGATGCTTTAAAAAGTGGATGACTTTGACTGGATTGATTAATTGACTAAATCTAATTATGGTTACTGACACACTTCATGTACTTTATAATCCGGGGAAGAATCTTATTTATACAATTTTTTTTCCACTCGATTTTATTTCCCCCTGTCCTTCATGAACTTTGGTGAAAAATTTTGATTTACTCGTGTAAGCACGATAGCGATATTTAGGCTGATAGTGGCATTTAACTCTGCAGGTATATAAAAGAACACAGAGTCATGTTTGTGATTGTATCACATTATGAATCTATGTCAATAAAAGAATACAAATGAAACCAATTTGTAACTAAATCTTGAATTGCCAAAATAAACTAGACCTCTACTCTCATCACCGAAAAAAAGAAGAAGTCCCCAATCCCCTGCGTTGTACAAGCGATCCCCCTGGTTGAGCGCTTCAGATTAAATGTTGTGTCCCCGGTATTTTTTACAAAAGATTGAAACGCGAACGAAATATAATATATACAAGATAGATCTCTTCCAGTTGATTTCTATGCACCAAATTTACACTGAAAAGGAAGTTGAAAAGTTGAAAAAGACAAACCTTTTTCAAAAAAAATAAATCCACGCCCCAAAGTCTATGTGGGTATAAAATGTTCAAAATTAACCCTGAAATAGTTTTTAAGTTATAGTGTTTTTTCTTCCTCAAAAATAATTTCCCCCCTAGTGAGTAAAATATGAACTACAAGAATAAAATATGATATTTGCACGACAGCTCTCCTCGGTCGATTCATATTCACCAAATTTGAAACAATTTGAACCAATGATTGAAAATTTGGGAGATAAAGCTCCCTCTAGTGTTGGAAATCTACAACTGACCTTTCCCAAAATCAATTCAGTTCTTCCTTGCACTACAGTCTATGAGGGCATAAAGTTTGGAAATGATCCATGAAATAGATTTTGAGTTATTGCGTTAACGCGAAGGAATCTGCGGCGGACGCTGCAAAGATGATTTTTTAATATCCCCGACTTTTCGGGAGTATAATTAATTATTATTTATTAAGTGGTGGATTTTCCAAGCGACCTAGTGGAGGAGAACACATCAGGAACTATTCCTATCTATGTTTACAAGAGGAGTGAGGGCAGGAGGGAGGAAGAGTGAGTCCAGCTGTAGATTTTATCGACAGACCTTATGTTACAACAGAAAAAAATGAAATTTACTGGTTTATATCTTGTTGCTTCTCAGTTGCATCCCTAAACACCATCCGTCAGATGTGCTCAGTTGCCAAAAAGCTGAAGCCCTGTTTATATTTCATTATCAAATAGTGTTTGCAGTCCATGACTCGGAATGCTATGTCTTAATATTTTGAAATCCGTGTAATCTTCTCTGCCATTTTAACATGATTCAAGAGCTCTTTGTTGTCAACGCCTTATATTTGTGCGTTTGGTGCTTATCGTGACAAATAATCAAATATGAAAGAACCAAGAAGATGGATAGACTTTGAGTCATTCTATTTTATTGATCCCTTTACAAAGATACTTGATGAAATGAAGTGAAATATAACATTCATGGGTGCCTTTGGCTCCACTGGTGAACCTGACCCCGAGCCGTGTATAAGCTGAAAAGGAGAAAGGTGCAGCTTTTACCAACATGACAGCGTATTAGTTTGATTTCATAGTAGGAGAAATCAGCGAGTCATGAAGAATCAGTCAGGTGCTGGAAACAGGGAGGACGATCAGCTGCTGGAGCCTGCTGCTGGAGTTTGCGGCGGCGGGTTCAAGATGCTGTCTATCCAAGCTGTGTAGTGGGAGACGATGGTGTAGATTCCAGGATTTCTCAACTGGGCACACTTCTTTCCCCCGCTGGAAGTGATGCCCACTACTGTTTCATTGTAGAGCAGCGGACCTCCAGAATCCCCCTGCCAGAGGAAAAAAAGACAAGAGAAGTTCTAAAACAGGAGGTTACAGTGTTCAAACCTGCATCTGATGAGGAACAATGGTGACTCCATCAAGCACTGGAATAAAGAGAGACGTTAAGTCCGGAGTCCACCTGTGTGTTTCTACCTCGTGGTCTACAGCCATGATGGCAGCTATGAGGTTCTACATACACACAGCAGGGATTTGAGCTGAAAACTAACATCTATCCATCCATCATCCGTACGTACGTACGTACGTCCATCCTTCCATCCATCATCCGTACGTACGTACGTACGTCCATCCATCCATCAGCCAGCCATCCATCCATCTAGGAATCTAACCAATGACCTTCCAATTGAATAAGAAGTAAGATGAATTATTCGCAGCTGAATAAATAAATTAGCACAGGACAATTTTAGAATATTCATCCATCCATTTCAACCCCTTTTCCTTTTCAGGGTCCTTGGGGGCTGGAGCCAATCCCAGCTGTCATTGGGAGAATCCAGCAGTTTGCCACGTGGAGAAGAAGACTGAAAGTAAGACTTACATCACAGCTGTCTTGCTTCCTGTATGGTTTGTTGCAGGGTACGGGGCAGAGTTTGTGAGCACACATCATGTTGGTGGTGAACTTTTTGCCAAAGTAGTCGTATCGTTTGCACCGTAGTCTATTAATAATGTCCACGGACACCTCCATCAGCTTGTCTGGTCTGGACTCAAGGTCATCAAGGGCTCCCCAGCCCGCCGTTTCCACCTCCTCATCAGTGGCGGGGTTTGTCCCACCTGCTCTCAGGTATGCCACCGCCTTAACGGCTTCCGAAGCGTTAAACGGACGATCCAGCTGCAACAAAAACATGTTTTTGCTTCTTTTCATAGAAGTTCATTGATTTTGGATTTTGGAGTTCTCAAGTAGAACAACAAAACAAATTAAAAACAAGATATGCACTTACTTTAATTAAAGCAATGTCGTTATCAAAAGTTTCTAGGTTGAAATCTGGGTGGCTGTAAAATTCCAAAATATCAAACGTCTGCTTTGTCTCTTCAGGTTCACTCAGAGAATGGAGACCCAGCACAACCATCCTTCCATTGGCCCTGTGACAACAAAAAAAGAATGTGAATTATAGCATGGATAATCTACAGGAGGCACAACCATGTACTAAAATAAATATTATAACTAGGCCAATGCTGTCAAGGGTATATCCTCGAAAAGCTCCCAATCACCTGCGTTGTACAAGCAATTCCCCTGATTGAACTCCTCATATTAAATGTGACCCATCTCAAAGAGTCTACATCGACTCAACCAAACTATTTCTATGAAGTCCGCAGTCTGCTCTAAGATCACATCCCATAGTGACTCGATAATTAATAAAAGAAAATAAAAGAAGACAGATGTTATGGACGAGAAATTGTCTTTATGAATAAAAAGCTCCCCCGAGTGAGTGAAATATGGACAATTCTAGTGAAATAATATACGAGATAGACATCTTTCATTCATATGAGTCAATTTGGACATAATTGGCCGTATGGTTGGGAAGAAAAGGGAAAAAAAATGTGGATTTTTTGGTGCAAAAAATCCTACCTAGTGAGTAGAATAGTAATAATTGCAGTAGAAATTACAAATATAAGTTAATCTCTTCATGTGAGGTAAATTTGGACTAAATTGGACCAATAGGAACATATGTTCCAAACAAAAGTGCTTCTTGTAAAAAAAAAAAAATTCCGTATGGGTAAAATATGAGTCAGATCTACTCCAGTTAGTTAATTTGCGTTTTTTGAGATAAAATTTCTGCCCTAGAGGCAGAAACACATATTACACATGTAAAATCCAGTCCTTCCTCGCACTAAGATCTACGGGGACATAAAATTTGAGTTATCGCATTAAAACGAAGGATCTGCGACGAAGATGGCGATTTACGTAATATCCCCGATTTTTGGGTTTATAATTACGGAATTAATAAATATCATTTGCTTGCACACACACGAAAGAAAAATCTGTATACTTCATGAGAAGCGTCTCACCCTGTCGGCAGACAGTGAGCTGCAGTCATGACCCACTGATCCGCAACCACGAAGCCGCCACACTCGTGCTTCATATTATCTCCATCAGGCATCTGGATGGAGGCCATGTAGGGCCGAGAGTGAGGCGCCGCCTCGTTACCACCCATTATACCCTCACCTGACGTAGAAAAAACACAGATTCTTTCTTAATGAACCACTTCACCACTTCTGGTTGGTATGTTCAGAATAGAATGGAACTTTTGATTCTGTGTTAAAATACAAACCTTTGCTAAAACTAAGAATTTACAAATTTGAAAAGCTTGTCATTGCTGCTAAAGTATTATTCTGGCTTAGTGACAGATTTTGCTGGTATGTACATTTAAATTTATAATAAAAAAAAGTTTAACCATGAAGCAAGCGCATACCATAGTTTCTACGCTAACAACATGCACAAAATTATAGTATATTCCTGAAATAAAAAGTCTGAATTTATTCAAAATTTACTGTCACTTCATGTTTTGCATGCATTATATCTGTTTTTGCGTTAATTTATCGTTTTTCTGCATCAAATATTACACAATCAACACATAATACACAACAATCAAAACAATATAAGAGATTTTGAGAATTGTAGCAATACAGATGCGCTGAAAAAAAAACTATTGGTGCACAAAAATACTGTAATAAAATGATGGTGAAAGTAAAGAAAATGACAGATATAAGTAGTTATTGTTAAAGAAAGCTCTCAGTATGAACTCACTGTTTGAAATGAGGGAAAGAGCAAAAATAGCCGCCAGCAGAACGTTCCTCTCTGACCCCATGATGTTGCTTTAAGTGAGCTTAGTGCAGCATCCGAGCGAATTTAAAGCGCCTCGCTCCAAACACAGGAACCATAAATCAAGTAGATATGGTGCGAGACGCAGCAGGGTCCTCCTCTTCCTCATTTACTGGAATGAAAACACGACAAAAAATCCCTGAAGACCAACTTTTGAACGTTCTTCACTCAAAAATGTGTTTATATTTTATCATCAGTTATTTATCCTGGTATTTTTGCCTGTGATAATGTAATTGGCATCAGTTTTTTTTACAAACGTTGTGTATTTTTCTGTCATTTCCACCTCAGATCTAATAATATGACAATATTTCGGTGTGCAAACAAGAATTATTCCGTTTTTGATCACACTGACATTAGAGAAAATAGAAAGAATTAGACATTCCAGGAGGTTCGACTTTCTTTCTGGCTATTTGGATTCAAAAATGTTGTTTATATATTTTTGTGCCTGAAGGTTTTCATTTTCCTTCATTTGGAGAAAATAAATGCGGTTCTTAATCCTGAAAATAAGTGAATATTTTACAGTTTATCAGTTCGGATCTTGATTACGATCATAAAGTCTGTAAAAAGTGGTGAGAAGTAATGATATTTTTTGTAATGTAGAGAAAAAAATAAATCTAAATGACGGTAAATTAGTTTGAATAAATAAGTATTAGTATTAATATTATTAATATAGATTAGTTGAAAGCAGTTTCAGGAACTAACATTATTTTAAAAAGTGAAAGATATAAGTTTTTATATCAAACAGTGAGTAAAATGTAAAATTACATTTACAAGGTAAAAGCACTTAAAAGCATAAAAATTATATAATAATAACTATATAAAAAGATGACTAAAAAGCAATAATGATAATTAACGTTATAGGTTCTGCTAAAAAGGAAAGTTTTAAGTCCTTTTTCAAATGTGTCAGTCGTCTGTGGAGCCCTGAGATGGTCAGGGAGGGCATTCCACAGACGAGGGGCAGCAGAACAAACGGTCCAATCAACCATGGTGCTGAGCTTAGTCCGGGGAAGCATTATTTTTTCCCCGGACTGTATTATTTCATATTATAGTATTATTGTATGTTCATTTTTGTCATAATTAACACGGCGTCATGAAAAAAAAGTGGCATTTAAAGGCTTTAAACCCTTTAACGTCTCATAAGGTTGTAAAAAAGGTATTTGTTCTTAAATATAATACGGGATAAAATGAAGAGCTGAAACTTAATCAATGTTATTAATTGTCATTAACTCTCTTAGTATATGAAGAAGTATACGAGAAGACAAACAAACTTCTGGATTAAACTTAGATCAGAATAATAATACTCACCTTTTTGTATTTGCGACATCTGCACTTTTTTTCAGTCACATAAATCTCTCCTTCGGCCTCTTGTACTTAAACGTCTTAACGTCCTCTTCCTCTACAACAATGAGAGGAAGAGGATGTTATCTTCTTCTTCTCTTCCCACAAACCCGGCAGGAAAGCAGAAAACATGGCTGCTCTGGAAAGAGCGAGATAAGTAATGGATCACCAAAGGTTAACCAATCAAAACGGGCTCAAAGCTGCGCACAAACACTTTCACATCCATAGAAGATTCAATTCAGTTCATTTATTCACGTTCCACATACGTTATTGCCGCCGTAACAACCATTGCTCGTCCTCCTCCTCCTTCCTCCTTCTGTGATCATGACAGATTTCCATGTCGACTCACGTGAGCTACATTTAGATACAATTGGACTTAAGGTTGAACAATTAAAGTAAAATATGACAAATACAAGAAATATCTTCTTAAGTAAGTCTCGGTAAGTAAATTATCTCAGAAATACAGTGTTTTGTAGAAAGATGTCGCTGGTGAGTAAACTATAAACTTTTAGCTTAAAACGTAACGTTTAGGAGACAGATCTCCAGCAATATTGTGTAATATGAGTAAAATATAGTTCCAGTGAGATTTCTCAGCTAATTTAAAGATCCCTTTTATCAAAATATCACGTCTTATTTGAAGAAATCTGACCTAGCTCATTTTCACGTGTTCCATTTGCAGATTTATTTTGTTGATTCAAACTTTAAAGAGGGATTTTTTTCCAGTCTTTTAATTGACCTGAGGAGGACAGAGTAGACTATCTACTTCCCTCCACCTACAGGGGGAAAGAAAGTCTGGAAGATCTTGGAGTCAAGGTTTCCAGACATGGACCTCCAGCACCTCGCTGCTGACAGAAAAAGGCCCAGCCCAGACCCTCCGTCCTCAGGAAACTTAACTCCCACAGAAACTGGTGTCCTGATGCCACCTGGAAGAAGCCTTGGGGCCCTTAAAGCTCACAACCCCAGGCAGAAATACTGCTTTTTTTCCCAAAAGAGCCATGAAACTAACAAGAAACACGATTCTGGTATGTAACCGGCACCTCCGGTTCAACCCCACCCTTGCCTCCTTCCACCAGCTGATCACACCTCTAATCCATGAGCTCTGTTTCTATTTGCAATCAGGCTCATCATCTGTGAATGTCTAAATGTTTGGACACAACGCGGGATGCTGACAGGATCCACGGCTGCTGAGAGTGAACATGAACAGATGTGTGCGCCGGAGTGAGTGAGAGCACGGATCTTCATTTTATCCCTTTTATCTGGCAATCACAGCATCGTTGCACCATGTTGTGCAATGACCGTAAAGTTCTGAAGTTCAAAACACTTCCATCTGGCAAAACCTGCACAAACAGATTTAGGAACAACTTCTTCCCAAGAGAGGAGCGATCCCAGCCCCCCAACCCCCGGCCCAACCACAGAACAGATACAGGAACTGGGAGCACACGCACACGCACACGCGAACACACACACACACATACACAGACACAGACACACGCACACACACACATACGCACACACACACAGACACACACACACAAACACAGACAAACACACAGGCATACACAAAAACACACACAGTTACACTCATCAGAGACTGGGAAAGACGTACACACACGGGCATACACACACACATACATGCAAACGCACACACAAACACGTACCCCCCCACACACTAACACACACGCCTCCTCCTTCCATCACATCTGTAAACACGTGGACTTAATTTGACATTGCTTCTATTTTTGCCTTTAAAAAGAAAAAAAGTTGTACCATTCATGGCCACTTTACCAAAACTCTCACAGTCTGGTGTTTTTCTCTTCTTGTTTTTCTCACCCCCCCCTCTCCCTCTTGTAGGTGTGTCTATGTGAATGCATGGCCCCACACACCTGATCCCCGGTTTGGCTCCACACCTGAACTTCATTCTAGAATGAACTCTGCAGCGTTTGTACCAGATTATGTGGTCTTATCTCGGCCTTATCCCTTGGATGTATGATTACTCCTCGTATCGGTCTCTCCTACAGACTGCTGTCAATCACTCACAGCAGCAGCCAGACCAACCCATCCACCCCAAACCCCTCAGCCAGCCACCCTCCAGTGATGTCACGGAGTCGCCAGCCTATCCGCTGAAAGCCCTTCACATTAACGCAAAAACATAGAAAACTATAGCAGGGATTATGTTGATATCCACATAGACGTTAGTGCGAGGAAGAACTGGATTGATTAAAATCCAGTTCTTCCTGGTTCAGTCCATTATATGTTCTACGTTGGCTTTTGTTCAGGGACTTCAGGGTTCGTGGCTGGCTCTGAGCTCCCGCTAGATATAGCCTCTCTGCTAACGTTAGCTTGTAACTTGCCACGTTTCTCAGGCGATTCAATTTGAAGTGTGTGATTACATTCTTTTCGGGGTTGTGCGGTACTGGTGAGACGTCGGCGAGTGGGTTTAAACCGGCCTCAAGTGTCTCTCCTCGGCAATTTGCCGTTTTCATCAATCGGTGCACCTCTAAAACTAACGCATTGGTTCATTATTTTCGCAAACGTACCCAGCTGTGCAGTCGTGGCAGAAAACGATGTAAATAAATTGCTGGCTCGTCCTCCACACCTCCTGGCAGAGAGCGAGGAGCCCAGACAGGATCGGCAGCAGACAGCAGACACTGGCCCCTGCAGGCTTCATTAGACAGGTGAGGACAGATTGATAACCAGAGGAGGGAACCACACAGATCCAGATAGGATGTCTTCTTCAAACATGATGCTGCCATGTTAAAACAGAATCTAATTGCTCGCGGTCAGAGATCCCGCAGCAGCTAAAGCTTTTGAAGGGCAGCTCCTGACACGTCCCGCTCTTCCAACGCCGTCCGGGTCAGGACGTCACCTGAGGTCTCACGGCGGAGGCGTCTGAGCGCTCGCGCCGGTAAAGACCATAATTGCGGTGCCACACACACTTCACTCTGTGTCTCACACCCTCACCTCCACCTGTCTTTACCTTTTGTCTTTTACCTTGAAGTGTCAAATGTGACGTTACTTGTCCGGACAAACTAGATCTACCCGAGGATCGGATTCTGCTTCCAGAGCAACTCCCGAGAAACGTTTGCTTAACTGAATCTCCCTGGATCCTCGGCGGCTGTTTGGACACAATAATCCTGCTGTAGACTCAGAGGTGTCGCTCTCAGCCTGGGAAAAATTAGGTTTTCGGAGGAGGTGCCAGGGAAGAGATGCTTTCCTGGAGACGCCAAAAAAAACAAAACCCTCTACATGTAAATACAGCAGGTTTGTTTCAGGAAAAGGTCGTCTGCACCTGAACCGTGAAGAACGTACCTGTAAGCCTGATCACCTGAGTGCTCTCATGAAAATACATGGACACGAAAAGTCTTTGCAGCCAGTTCTGATCCTTTACTTCATCAAACTTTGCACTAGCGCTCTTTTATCCCTTTTCCACTGAGTTGGTTCCAGGGCTAGTTTGGAGCCAGAGCCTGACTTAGCACCAGTTCTTTGCTTTTCTACAGCCCAAGCACCAACTCTTTGTTTGTCTAGATCCAAGAACCGATTACGTCAGGGGCTGGGGGCGGAGTTATTGTGACCGACAAGACCGGCACAAATTCTAAACCGCCATTTTGAAAGCAACAGCCGAGTGAGTTTCATCCGTTAAAGTAGATATAACATTAATATTTTTTTTTCCTTTTGCACGACCGTTCTACAGCGTGAATCCCTTTTTTAAGATACAAAATAAATATTTGTTCTCTGGATCTAACCCGTCCCAGAGGGGCAGGCGGCAACTTTCAAGTCAGCTGGAAGTCAGTCCGCAGTCACACAGTGTCAATAAAACTTTAAAGCGTTGGAATACTGCATGTGCCCAAGATGGAAAAACGAGCAGCTCTTCAGCTCCAAGAAGGAGAGAGAGAGTGAGAGAGGGTGAGAGAGAGAGAGAAAGAGAGAAAGAGAGGTCGAGAGGGAGGGAGAAAGAGAGAGAGTGAGGTAGAGAGAGAGAGAAAGAGAAAAAGAGTGTGAGAGGGAGGAAGAAAGAGAGGGAAAGAGAGAGGGAGGAAGAGAGAGAGAGATGGAAAGAGACAGACAAAGAGAAAAACAGAGTGAGAGGGAGGGAGAAAGAGAGGGAGAGATAGAGAAAGAGCGATTGAGAGAGAGAGAGAAAGAGAGAGGGAAGGAAAGAGAGAGAGCATGAGGTAGAGAGAGAGAGAAAGAGAAAAGAGTGTGAGAGGGAGGAAGAAAGAGAGGGAAAGAGAGAGGGAGGGAGAGAGAGAAAGAGCGATTGAGAGAGAGAGAGAAAGAGAGAGGGAAGGAAGGAAAGAGAGAGGGAAGGAAAGAGAGAGAGCATGAGGTAGAGAGAGAGAGAAAGAGAAAAGAGTGTGAGAGGGAGGAAGAAAGAGAGGGAACAAGAGAGGGAGGGAGAGAGAGAAAGAGCGATTGAGAGAGAGAGGGAAAGAGAGAGGGAGGGAGAGAGAGAGGGAGGGAGAGAGACAGAGAAAGAGAAAAAGAGAGTGAGAGGGAGGGAGAAAGAGAGGGAGAGAGAGAAAAAGAGCGATTGAGAGAGAGAGAGAAAGAGAGAGGGAAGGAAAGAGAGAGAGAGAGAGCATGAGGGAGAGAGAGAGAATGAGAAAGAGCTAGTGAGAGAGAGGGAGAGAGAGAGAAAGAGAGAGAGGTAATCAGAGAGAGATAGATAGAGCAATAGAGAGAGATTGAAATTAGGCACCACCCATCTCTGATTGGACAACCAATCAGAGATGTTGTTGACAGAGGAGCATGAAAGACAAAACAAAATCAAAAATGAATTAAATAAATAAATAAATGGAGTTTTAGCTTCACTTGCAGAGATGTTTAAAATAAGAGCCTCAAACTTTTGTATAGTTCACCTCAGCTTGATCACAGCTTTATATAATATCTTTTATGTCATTCATCACCTTCCTGTCAAAGGAATTTATATGTGGCTCAGTTCTATCATGAATTATATATTATATATTCAAAGAGTTTTGAGTTTAATGGCTACAAAAATGTTGTTGTCTATTTGTTTGTTTGAAAAAGGAGGGGTTCCCTTTTCATTCTTCCTGGGTTTGGACCTGCACTACAAGTACTCTGAGTACTAGTACTAGTACACAGGTAGACTTGTGACCCCTTCATGGCAAACTAAACAAACATGACTTATTATATAGACCCACACATGCTAAACAGGGCAAAACTCAAAACAGACTGAAAGATTTGATTGAATTTGGTGATAAAGTTTGTCAGATATTTGTATTCTTATTTTCATGCATACCTATCTTTTTTATTATACAAGCTGTTTTTTTTTTAATTTACAATAATTATTTTATAAGGAGGTGATATTCAGCAATAATGGATTTTTTTTTTTTACTTTGCAGCAGTTTCTTGTCAACATTCAGTAAATATTATAATTATTATCAATTATATTATAGTTACATTTCTCTTCATAATATGATACTGTATATTTTCATACTTACCCTCGGGATAATCTTACTTCCTCCCACAATATAAAAAAACAAACATGTAACATATGGGACCAGTTGATTGTAATAGTAGTTTTCTATGTTTTGAAAACCTCGTGGGTATAAATGGAAAAAGACCGTATTGCATTTTTTTTCATGTCAAGTAAATTAATTAACAAAAATTAAATTAGAAGCTTTATTTAAAAAAAAAATGCATCAGCTAAACTGTCACAAATTCTATCACTGTGATTAATGATAACATGATAGTGACGTTAAACCACCGGACCCCTAAATATAGAAATAAATCAATATAGAAAGAAATAAAAGTCACTAATTGGAAGTATATGAATGAAACACTATCTGGATTTTTTTCATTAAAGTTAATAATACCTTAATTATTAGGGAAATGTCTTTTATTCTTTATTACATAAATACATTTAAGATAACATTTTATTTGATGACGTGTACAGTAGGTCAGATTACAGATCAGTCAGCAGTCGCATCTGACACCTTCTAATTCTAGACCTACACCGCCCTCTACAGGTGAGAACAAGTACTGCGGGTAAATGTGAGGATCGCAGGTGGAGGCGTTCATCAACGTTGACAAACCCGCGCGCTGCTGTGACGTGTCGCCTGACCCTTGACCCCTTGACCCTCACCGTTGAGTTTAAAAGGTATTAAAGTAATCTGAGCGAAAATACTACAATGAATTATCCCACCATGTCGAAAAAACAAAACCAAAATGGAACAAGATCTTTAAATCATTTTATCCTATTTCCTCTTAAATAGAGCTGTCAATCAGATCAAGGTCATATAAAAGACTTACTAAGCACCTCCTCTCTTAATGTCTCATTACTTCACAGCGACCGGCTATGACCGCAAATTGAGGCAAAAATACGTGTTATTACCGTATATTACATTTTTAAACTGCTCGCCACTTAAGTCGTGACTCACATACCGACAATTACAAGTTAGGAAGAATATAATAGCTGGAGATTATGGGTTAAAAACTGACAAAGACATCTGTATCCACCTAAATGATTATGATGATGATGATGATGAGTTACTTTGGCTGCTGTGAAATGGAATATGCATCACCTGAGCGTAGAAGAGCCGATTCCTCCACACCTGACGGGCGTCATGTGTGTAGAAGATCTTCAGACAGGTAATGAATCTGTTCACATTTTATCACATGATCATTCTTTGGTGCACAGCTGCAGCATAAATAACGTAGAAATAAACTTACTAGACTATTAGTCTGATGATTGCTCTGCAGAGCTACACCTGCAACTGCAGCCTTAAGCAACCCAGCCCACCCAGCCAGGTATGCAGTGTGTGTGTGTGTGTGTGTGTGTGTGTGTGTGTGCACGTGCATGTTTGTCTGTTGTGTTTAGTGCACGTGTGCAGATTTCCATATCAGTGCAGCCGTGTGTGTGGTCTGGCACTGAACCACTTATCAGAGGTGGGTTGACAGAGTCATTTTACACTTTATACTGTATTTTCTAAATGTTTCATTACTCTTCCTCGCCGCTATCTCTTTCCCCACGCGCCTCCGCCCTCGCTCCCTCATTCCAGCCTCCGACTTTTCATTCGCAGACACTGAGTCAGCGAGGCTGTTTGTCTGCCTGGCAGGCGCTCTATCCTTCAATCAATCGCCAGGTTAGAGAGGCTTTTATTTATTTATATATATATATATTTTTTTATGAATCAGTCTTCTGTTTATGTCCCTGCCTGTTTAAGACTTTTAACACAAAGTTTAGTATCAACTATTAACTTTTAAGGCAATGGATGCAGGTATAAAGGCGATAAAATGTCCTAATATATCAATGGGTGCGTTCAATGACGCGTATGCACTGAAACAACACAATCCTGGTTATTAAAATTCGCTCTAATTTGCCAATCCTTCAATGAAAAGCCTAAAGCTAAGGATTTACATACGTACGGATATAATTAAAGTGTTGTTCAGCATGATTCACTCAGGCGCTCCGTGTTCCATTGTGATTTTTAGCGGGTCGATAAGTTATTCACGCGTCCGTCGTTCGCACATAAACACAAACTCAAAGAGACGTGTTGACATGTTGACAGATATCAATACACAAACAAATGCCTTCTGCCAGAAACGCAGTGACACTACATAAACCTTTAGCCTGGAGTCAACAGGCCTACATGAAACAACAAACATCCCACACAGGCGAAACAGAAACGCCTGTGAGTTACGATCAGTGCCGTTCAACCTTTCATAGAATGTCCAAACTGGAGATGCTTCGCGGTTTTGTTGACAGCGATCGAGTTGCATTACTTGGATTAGTCACTCTTGGTTCACTGTGATGAACACGAGTGGAATTCTGAAGACAACGCCCCCCCCCCTTGGGTTTGGCGGCACGGTGGCGTAGCGACGCTTGGATGCCTCGAAGCAAAGAATGTTCTGGGTTCAGATCCACCGGAACACCTCAGACCTTTCTGTTCTGGACTTTGACTGTTCTGCACGGGTTCTCCTGCAACCCTAAAGAGTCCGGCCAGAACTACTGCTAGAAATAAGTTGAATAAATCCTAATGAACAAGGTTTTGTCCCCGAAACACTCCAAATCTCCTGCGTCGTACAAATTGAACTCCTCAAATTAAACGTGAAGGTATGTCAGCAAAAAAAACAGGACTTTTTGTGAAAAGTCTCCCCCTATTGGGTTAAATATAAACTCTTATAGTCAAATATCACGCGTGTAAGATAGATCTCCCCGAGTCCATTCTAATGTACCAAGTCTGGACTGAATCGGACCAAGTGTGGAAAAGTTAGAAGTTGGAAACTTTCTGAGATAAAGCGCCCCCTAGTGTCTAAAATATAGAACCGACCTTTCCCAAAATCCGTCCAGTCCTTTCTCGCACTAATGTGTATTTGGGTATAAAATATGAAAATGATACATGCGATGGTTTTTGAGTTATCGCATTAACAATCTGAGGCGGCGACCACGACGACTCCTTCGTTTTTTTACGATGTAATTTACGATGTTTTATATATTTACGTAACTTGACATTCTAAGTTCAGTCAAATCACAATTCTTCTGGGAATACTTGCCCGACCACTCGATGCCGACCCAAATGTTTTAAAGGTCTACTTTTTCTGTTTTTCAAATGCTAAGAAGGACATCATGTGACAGGAAGTGAACCTTCCACCAGCAGGAAGGAGAATTCCCGGGTATATGCTACGAGGAATCACTTTCTTTGCTCAGCGAGTTATAAATATTCTTTTAACCGATGTTGAAATGACTAAAGTCCATCCTTCAGGCTTTACGGTCTCAAAAAATTCAAGCCAATTACGTCAAGACCAAAAACAGCTGCCAATAAAGTTTCATTCCGTATATTTCCAAATGCTGCAAAATCTCATTTACTGCTCTAAAAGTTGGGTTCTTGTCAAAAAAAGAAAGAAGAAGAAATCTCTCCAGCCAGACGGTGGTCTTCTGCGGTGTGCTGGCTGGGCTCCAGAGGAGGGGGATTACTGGTAAACTGGTATAATCTCTGCTGTTTCCTCCGTGGGTCCAGACCCATCTGATGGGAGCTGGTGTTTAGAAGGCCCTCCACACAAGAAGCCGCTCTTTAACTGTAATCTTTCTAATCTCTCCTCTCATTCAGGCCGGGGTCCCACAGACCTGCTATCCTCATGACAGCCTGGGCTTTTTTTTCCCTCTCCTGCTTTTTTGTTTTTCCACTACAGAGAATGCAGGCCGTCTGTGGAGGTGTGGGCGCTTTTTCTCTGGGGAACCATAAAAGATAATTGCGGTGCTTTTAGCCGTAATCTGCATCTCGCGGAAGAAGGACGGTTAATCTCGAGATGATGGCACATTACACGCTCATTACATCCAGCGTCTAAACGCAGGGGCTCGGATTGTTTTTCTAGGATCTTGTCTTTTATTTTTCCGGCCAGAAAAATGTAAAATGTCGATTTTTGCCCCGTTTAGACGGATTCATGATCAATTATGTCTTAAAAAGTACAAGAGAGGAAACAGGTTCTCAGATCTATGTTATTATGGGAAAGGTTATTAAAGGTCATTCCAGGAGTATTTCAGATGGATAGATAGACAGACAGAGAGAGAGAGAGAGAGAGAGAGAGAGAGAGAGAGAGAAAGAGAGAGAGGGAAGGAGGGATGGATGGATGGATGGACGGAAGGATGGATGGATGGATGGATGGACGGATGGATGGATGGATAGATGGATGGATGGATGGATGGATGGACGGATAGATAGATAGATAGATAGATAGATAGATAGATAGATAGATAGATAGATAGATAGATAGATAGATAGATAGATAGATAGATAGATAGATAGATACTTTATTCTTAGATGGTCATAGTTTGATTCTGAGTGTTTGTCACCACTTTCACAGGGTTGAAGGTTCAATCCTATAATCACATAATATTAGTGTGTTTATAATATAAGTCTCAACTCTTCACGCCGGCTTTAAAGGACCCCCGTTTTAATGTGTGTGAAATACAGCTACTGCTTTTCTCAGAAGTGCTTGAATATTCCTT
Organism: Lophius americanus; assembly: GCA_037951165.1. Taxonomy (NCBI): domain Eukaryota; kingdom Metazoa; phylum Chordata; class Actinopteri; order Lophiiformes; family Lophiidae; genus Lophius; species Lophius americanus. The sequence goes on along the minus strand of JBBDHG010000008.1, from coordinate 164,978 downwards.
TTTCTTCCCATTACATGTGTGTGAAGGTTTTTTTCACAGTGCGGCCCGTCGTGCGTCAGAACCTCCTGCTTTCCCAGGAGAACGCTCAATCCTATAAATCTGATTTTTCTCTTCCTGGTGGTGGTCCCGGGACGCTCGGCGGGAGATTCCACCTTTCCCACATGGCTCCTTGATCCGCTTGACTCCCTCTTACCTCGCCCATAAGCCCGTCTTTTGTCCCCTTCTGCGCCCGACGTTGGGTTTGTTTGTCGATCCAGAGTGGAGGCTGAGAAGGTGTGACGGTCCCACAGAGCTGAGGGTGGCTGAGAATGGGTGAAGAGCACAGTCGTTCAAAAACTCACAGGGACAAGCCTGTAATTATTACCTCAGAGGAATAAAACAAATAATCACTGAACAAACAAACTGACGAAAAGGAAAAGGGAGAAGAAAAAATAGAAGTCCAAAGCTTGTAAGTCCAGAACTTGATTTGGGAACATTAAAAAAAGGCTTTAATGTTTCTTGTCTCCATGTATGTGTATATACAGTACACACGTTTGTAGTTTTCTGTTACATAAAGAATCAAGTTCCTCTAAAAGAAAGGATTTCATTCATCCAAACAAACTGGAATGTATGAAGGAGGGTTAGGGACAGAAAGAGGAAGAGAACAAAAGACATAAACGGGAATAAAGTCCTTGTTTTACAAGAAGAAATAATGTCTGAATGTTTTAGAAAAAAATCGTTCCTTCATGAGAAACAAGTCATCATTTTGTGAGAATCAAGTCGTAATTTTAAAGGAATAAAGTTTCAATTTTTTGGAGGAAAAAACTGAGAATCGATTCGAAAATATTTTGTGAGAATAAAATCTGCAAGCTTTTGTCATCTATCACACACACACAGACCCACACACACACACGCACACACACACAGACACACACACACACACAGACCCACACACACACACACACACACACAGACCCACACACAGACGCACACACACACAGACCCACACACAGACGCACTCACCCATCCCACTTGCACACTTTAAGTCGTTTTCATGCTGAAGGGTGACATTTTTCTTCACCCTTCAGGTTTGGGACTGATCATAATAATAATAATAATAATAATAATAATAATAATAATAATAATAATAATAATAATAATAATAATAATAATGATAATAATAAGTCATTTCATAGTGTCCTCCATATAAAATATAATATTATTGATATAATATTAATAATAATAACAATTATAATAACAATAATTCATTTAATAATTTTCTCCAAATAATATAGAATATAATTGATATAATAATAATAATAATAATAATAATAATAATAATAATAATAATAATAACAATAATAATAATAATAATAATAGTAATAATAATAATAATACATTTTCTTTATGGGCACCTTTCAGGACGCTCAAGGTCACCTTAAAGACACACAAAAAAATTCCATTCTATTCTATTCTGTTCTATTCTGTTCTATTCTATTCTGTTCTATTCTATTCTGTTCTGTTCTATTCTATTCTCTGCTATTCTATTCTTCATGTTTGTCATGCCACAGTATTTATAATAAAATAGAATCAAATAGCCGACTACAGCGGTGCCACCTTGTGGCAGACTGAAACTGTCAGTTCTGGTTCGGTGTTGATGGATGAATTTGGGTTTGGGGTTATGGAGTTCATCAGAACATCCTCTCTGCATCTGTGCAGAAAAACAAAGACACCTTGGATGATAATATAAGTTTTATTTGTGATTTTCATCACATGAAGGAAGGATAGGAGGGGGTCGGACCTGGGGGCGGAAACCTTCTGCTTCTGCTTCTGTGTATTGTGATTCCATATCTGTATCCGCTGTACTTACTGTACGACTGCAACGCCGCCCCAGGCTGATTCCCCCTCCTGGAACAATGAAGTTCATCTCATCTCATCTTCATAACGTCTAGTCTGCATTCTGCTGAGCCTCGGCGGAGGTTTCTGCTCCTCATTCTCTCACACCACAAAATAAAAACACAACCTGTCATTCAACGTGGATGTGGAGACTTTACCTATCATCTTAAAGTTAAAACCCTCCAGCCTCTGAAGACGAGTGAAGTACGTGAATATGCCTCATAGACACTGAACATCTCCTGCAGCGTTTACTCCTCACCATCCTGCTGCAGAACCAGAACCCACCAAGTCCGTTCCTGCTGCTCAACCGTGGACCAACTCACCCACTGCCTCCTTCTCCCGCCACATGTTTCATAAAATACCATTTTTTGTTTCAGTTTATTGCATATTATATGTGCAATAAACTGAAACAATCACGTTAAGTGAATTCGACATGTTTATTTATTCATTTACTGACGATTTAATTCTGAATTTTCTTGTTTATGACGCAGTTTCCTCCGTTCTTGTTGTTTAACTTCCTGTTTTTATGAGTACTGATCTTATAATGCTTGATTTAACTCATTACAAAGTCAGGGCTGCATGTGTGTGTGTATGTGTTGGTGTGTGTGTGTCTACGTGTAAGTGTGTGTGTACGTGTGAGTATGTGTGTGTATAAGTGTAAGTGCGTGTTTAAATGTGTGTGAGTGTATGTGTTTGTAAGTGTAGATGTGTGTGTACGTGTAGGTGTGTCTTTGTGTGTGTGTATGTGTAAGTGTAAGTGTGTGTATGTGTGAGTACGTGGAGGTGTGTGTATATATGTAGGTGTGTGTGTTTGTGTGTGTGTGTATGTGTAAGTGTAAGTGTGAGTATGTGTGTGTATGTGTGTAGGTTCGTGTGTATGTTTGATTATGTGTGTGTCTACGTGTAGTTGTGTGTGTGCATGTGTAAGTGTAAGTGTGTGTGTATGTGTGAGTATGTGTGTTTGTACGTGTAGGGGTGAGTATATATGTAGGTGTGTGTTTGTGTGTAGGTGCGTGTGTATGTGTGTGTGTGTGTGTATGTGTTTGTAGGTGTAGATGTGTTTGTACGTGTAGGTGTGTCTTTGTGTGTGTGTGTAGGTGTGTGTTTGTATGTGTGTCTTTATGTGTGTGTGTGTATACCTGTAAGTGTTTGTGTGTGTGTTTGTATGTGTGTCTGTATGTGTGTGTGTGTGTGTATACGTGTGTTTGTGTGTGTGTTTGTATGTGTGTCTGTGTGTGTATACGTGTGTTTGTGTGTGTGTTGGCGGGGGAGGCTTGTTTTAATTTCATAAAACACTTTCTGTCACATTATATTTGTGTGAAAAGCAACAGAGAAATAAAGAGGGAGACAGAGAGGGAGGGAGAGGGAGGGAAAGAGAGAGAAACTTAGATACAGAGAGAGAGATGGGGGGAGAGAGAATTAGAGAGAGAGAGAGAGAGAGAGGGAGACAGCGACTTACAGAGAGAGAGAGACGTAGAGAGAGAGAGAGAGAGAGAGAGGGAGAAAGAGAGAGAGAGGGAGAGAGAGACTTAGAGAGAGAGAGAGAGACTTAGAGAGAGAGAGAGAGAGAGAAGGAGAGAGAGAGGGAGCGAGGGAGAGAGAGACTTAGAGAGAGATAGAGAGGGAGAGAGAGACTTAGAGAGAGAGAGAGAGAGAGACTTAGAGAGAGAGAGAGACTGAGAGAGAGAGAGAGAGAAGGAGAGAGAGAGGGAGCGAGGGAGAGAGAGACTTAGAGAGAGCGAGAGAGAGAGAGGGAGAGAAGTAGAGAGAGAGGGAGCGAGGGAGAGAGAGACTTAGAGAGAGAGAGAGTGAGAGAGAGAGAGAGAGAGAGAGAGAGAGAGAGGGAGAGAGAGAGAGAGAGGGAGAGATCTGCAGCCAAGAGCCTCGTCTGAACTTGTCCTGAAAGTGAGGTTTTCAGACGTTGTAATTTACGCAGATTCAGATTCAGATCACTTGGCAGAATATCGGACCACCTGCACTTCAGCTCATGTGAGCGGCCTCCAAAACTCCAAACGGAGGGAAAGAGAAGTGTGAGAGCCGACACCCTGACACCTCCAGAGTGTCGGCCTCGGAGGAGATGCACAGATCCTTAGAGTTCAACGGCTGCAGAATCAGCTCCTTCCTTCTTTGGCCCTTAGGAACCTCTCAGCCCGCCTTTAAAGATTTGTCCGATGGAGGTTCAGATTACCCAGAAGATAAAAGGTTTCAAGTAGAAACTGGAAGTAGGATGATCTATGGGATGGAAGTCTGCCAGGGTCTTAAAGGACGTGAAGGCACATTAACCGGTATCGCTGTTTCCCTGATGAAACATGGTTTTTCGCCCGCTGCCATATAAGGTGTCAGTCAGGTGTGAATTATGGAAGCCCTCAGGTTCCGTCCAGAAGTAAAATCTCTCCCACGCACTCCGTCTCTTCACGAAGACATACGCTGATAAAAAAAACGTGAGCCGATTTGACGGCGCACAAGTTTTGAGCGGATCAGAATAGAACATTGAGTTGGTTCTGGATCAGGTGCTGGAGGTTCTGCAGTTACCCGATACACTCATGTTGTTTTAACAAAGTTCTGCTGGTTCCCATGGTGATGATCTTATTAATCTAGATCTACGCTCTTGTGCCCGACAGCAAGGGTATATCCCCTAAAAGTCCCCAATCCCCTGCGTTGTACAAGCAATACCCCTTGATTGAACTCTTTATATTAAATTTCAAGTAACGTTCATCGCATTTTTCAAGAAAAACTCCTGGTTCTGGGTGAAACAGGAACTTTCAGGGTAAAATACGATAAATACCAGAAATATCGCCTTGATTCCAGTCATACGCACCAAATTTGGATTCAATTGGACCAACAGTGAGGAGGTAATGTCCATAAACAGTATTTTGGATAGTAAGAGTTCCCCCTAGTGAGTAAAATAAGAACTATTAGAGGAAAGAAGGGTTTTGTAGGAGACAGAACTCCTCGGGTCCATTCATATGCCCCCAAATTTGGATATATTAACTAACTCTGCACAAAAACCTCAGATTGATAAACGTGAAACTGGATTTATGACTTTTTTTTCCTCTTCTTTTTTTAAAGGTCTCAAAAAAAAGAAATCCATCATAAAGTCCAC
>JBBDHG010000008.1:142500-157500 GCA_037951165.1 Lophius americanus | reverse complement strand
GGAAGTGATTTGTAGAGCGCCGTCGGCGCATTAAGGCTAGACAGGTCCGATTGTCAATAACTGTCACCCGCCGAGGAGAAGGAGAAGGAGATCGGGCTCCCCTCCGTTTGTCTGCCGTGTAATTAGCGCAAAAACAAAATGCTTTGTGTTGAAATGCGGAGATTGGCTCCCCTGCCAAGCGCAGAGAAATTCGCCCAAGGAAAACATTAATGGGTGGCATGATGGAACATAATCGCCCTCTTCCGATTCATGAGGTTGACTCATGACGCAGATCTGGGACACAAAGGCGCTATTAGCTGCTAATTAATAGCATGTGAACTATGCGATGCTTTCTGTGGTGTCGTCTCCAAGAGCTGCGGGTTTGTGCAGACGCAACCAGAGGACGCGCCTAAAATCCACCTGTTCCCCCCAGGGCCCGACCGTCAACAGTCTCTGCTGGAGAGGAAAGCAGGCCAAGGCCAAAACCCAGATTCATTTGAATATTAAAAACACTCAACGTCGGAGAGAAAACAATTGTTCCATTGTGCTCCGTCTGAAGTCTGAGGCGTTTTCTTCACAAGTCGGATCGATAAATAATAGATTCACTTGAAACCAGCTTTGATTTATACATACTTGATACATTCTTGGCTAATAGTTATTATAGTTTGACTTTGTTTTGACGTAAACTTAAAATATAATGCAGCCACTCTCTGTGCAGAATGTAGCGCCACCACAGGAGACGCATCACATATGGTTGAGTTGTACTGAAACACCTTTTATGTAATATACATTTCCTCACCTGCAAATGTGTCTGTGGAATCTGTGCCCCCCCCCCCCCCCCCCCCCCATCCCACCAAACCACGTCAGCTAATTCATCTGTTGTAGTGAGAAAACCCACACAATCATTCGATTTGTAACTTCTGTTTCATCTGTTTTTATCTGTTTATCGACGATCTATATTTATCTGTTTATCTATTATCTGTAATTAGCTGTTTTTATCTGTTAATCTGTTTTTATCTGTTTTTATGTGTTTTATCTGTTTATCTGTTATCTGTTTCTATCAGTTTGTCTGTTTTTATCTGTTTTATCTGTTAATCTGTTTTTATCTGTTAATCTGTTTTTATCTGTTTTATCTGTTTTTATCTGTGTGATCTGATTTTATGTGTGCAATCTGTTTTTATCTGTGCGATCCGTTTTTATCTGTTTCATCTGTTTTTATCTGTTTTTATCTGTTTATCGACGATCTATATTTATCTGTTTATCTATTATCTGTAATTAGCTGTTTTTATCTGTTAATCTGTTTTTATCTGTTAATCTGTTTTTATCTGTTTGATCAGTTTTTATCAGTTGTATCTGTTTTATGTGTTTTATCTGTTTATCTGTTTATCTGTTATCTGTTTCTATCAGTTTGTCTGTTTTTATCCTTTTTATCTGTTTTATCTGTTAATCTGTTTTTATCTGTTAATCTGTTTTTATCTGTTTTATCTGTTTTTATCTGTGTGATCTGTTTTTATGTGTGCAGTCTGTTTTTATCTGTGCGATCCGTTTTTACCTGTTTCATCTGTTTTTATCTGTGTGATCCATTTTTATCTGTTACGTCTTTTTTTATCTGTTTGATCTGTTTTTATCTGTTTGATCTGTTTTTATCTGTTTTTAATCTATGTTATTGGTTTTATCTGTTTGATGTGTTTTTATCTGTAATTATCTATTTTATCTGTTAATCTGTTTTTATTTGTTTGATCAGTTTTTTATCAGTTGTATCTGTTTTTACGTGTTTTATCTGTTTATCTGTTATCTGTTTCTATCAGTTTGTCTGTTTTTATCTGTTTTATCTGTTTTATCTGTTTTATCTGTTTTATCTGTTAATCTGTTTTTTTCTGTTTTTATCTGTGTGATCTGTTTTTATGTGTGCAATCTGTTTTTATCTGTGCGATCCGTTTTTATCTGTTTCATCTGTTTTTATCTGTGCGATCCATTTTTATCAGTTTCATCTGTTTTTATCTGTGTGATCCATTTTTATCTGTTACGTCTGTTTTTATCCGTTTGATCTGTTTTATCTGTTTTATCTGTTTTATCTGTTTTTATCTGTTTTTATCTATGTTATCTGTTTTATCTGTTTGATGTGTTTTTATCTGTGTGATCTGTTTTTATCTGTTTTATCTGTGTAATTTGTTTTTATCTGTTTCATCTGTTTTTATCTGTGTGATCTGTTTTTATCTGTTTCATCTGTTTTTATCTGTTTTTATCTGTTTGATCTGTTTTTATCTGTTTCATCTGTTTTTATCTGAAACTGAGACTCTTCCCAATCTGTGACCATGGCAATGATTGATGCATACGGTGAAACAGTTCAGGTTCACACAATGAAACAGTCCAGGTTCACACAGTGAAACAGTCCAGGTTCACACAGTGAAACAGATCAGGGTAATCCAGCCATTGAAGCTGAAAAGTAAGAGTTCAGTGTAAACCCTTGCTGGATCCTTTCAAACATATTAAATCATGGATGAGATCAAATGTTGGTAGTTGGAATAAACTTTAACAAATAAAGATCTGCAGCAAACTTTCCCACACAAACACCATATTTAAACAAACAGTGTTTTTAAAACAAACTATTTCACTCTTTTACAGCCGTTAGCCACGGAGTGAACCAGCAAACAATCTAAGCTAGCAGACATTATTGAACAAATTAAGCTAGCAGAGATCGTGTTAACAGATAAAGCTAGTAGACATCGTTAGAATAAATTAAGCTAGTAGACATCGTTAGAATAAATTAAGCTAGCAGAGATCGTGTTAACAAATAAAGCTAGTAGACATCGTTAGAATAAATTAAGCTAGCAGACATTATTGAACAAATTAAAGTAGCAGAGATCGTGTTAACAAATTAAGCTAGTAGACATCGTTAGAATAAATTAAGCTAGTAGACATCGTTAGAATAAATTAAGCTAGCAGAGATGGTTTGGCCTCTCACAGGCGTAAATAACTCAGGTAAATGCAGTTTAAATCTGGCAGGTTAAAGAGCGACCACCTTCCACCTGTGCTGCTGAACTCCACTGACTTCCTGTCTGTCACAGGATCAATTTTAAAATGCTGTTGTCCTTAGAACTCTTAATGGACCCGCCTGAGCCTGAACTTCTCCATCTTTGCATTGACTTATAATTCTGATAGAGAACTAAAAGTTAAAAAAAACAACGTTGGTTTTCATCGTGTGAAAAGGACCTTCTTGAAAGTGTGTCTTCTTCCAACCTGTCTAACCTTCCCACCTGTCTCCCCACTCACCTGTCTAGCTCCTGTCTGAGATCCTCAAACCTTGAAGAGCCTGTTTGCTCAAGCGTTGGAGTCTGTCAACAAGCACAGGAAACTCCTCCCTGCTTTTCTTTGCCCTACTTTATTCTCGTCCAGCCTCTCTCTGCGTTACCCCACCGCTTCCCCGTTCACGGGTTTGATTTACGGACCCGTAGAACCTTCTGGCCCAGGAGGTCCGACTGTTTCTGCAGGGATTCTCGGTGACATCTTCACGGTTCCTTCGCTGAAACGCCTCGTCTGTCAGCGAGACATCACGGCGGTTTGGAGTAAAAACAAAAAAGCCCACCCTCTTTGATTTCCAGCTCCATGTTGTCTTCAGATCTCGCCGTTGCATCACTTCCCCTCGGAGGTGTGCGTCACTCACTTGTCATTATCGGTGACAAAGACCCGATTACGCGTTCTGTACTGAGAGCTCAGCACCTCCGGGGCGATTTCATCACGAATGACCAAATAGGACGTGTGATATAGGGTTAAAACTGTAACATAGGGTTCCTCCAATAAAAAAAGAAAAGAAGAAAGTATGTGAGATGACGTGAGATGATCCGGGCCGGACGGGATCGTCTCATCAAATGGGTCGGATGTGAGTTACTGTCAGCCTCTTAATCTACAGACAACTCAGACGAACTCTCTGAGTATCTCTCAGATACTCTGTCGCCGCTCGTCTCCTGCGCCTTTCACTTCAGCATCTCTGTTCGGCACACTGAGCCCCCAGATCCGACCTCAAAGGAAATACAAAAGAATCAAAGAAATCCTTAAAACTGAGGCTCCACCCCCAAAGAAACAATCAATCAAAGGATCAAAGGCAGCAATAGCCGCGTTGTGTCATAACGTTTTCTATTTTTTAATTTTTTTTTATTTCAAAATAAAACCTGTCTTATTTTAGCTGGAAATACTCATATTGAGTTGTTTTGGAGATGCATCCTCTAAAAACGAGTCCCTGTATCTCACTGAAATGTTACTTGTTACGGCCGAATTCTGGGACGGATCAAAGTGGAAAAGTCAGAAAAACTGGGATAAAAGGCAGAAATTCATGTTTTTTGAATGAATCTTTTAAATGAATGAGAAAGTTGTTTTCCCTTGGACAAACATCGAAGAGGTGAAAGAACCCTCCAGAACTTTGAGAGTCTCCAGGGTGATTGTTTTAGAGAGGTATCTGAGTTTAGCAGCAAGTTAAATCTCCCCATTTGGTTTAGAAGCAGGCGGCGGTGGCTGATGAATCTACTGAGACAGATGAAATATTGAGGTGTTGAATCTGTGAGTAAGGGAGCAGCGACGAGGAGTTGGAGAGGGTGGATGACAGCAACAGGGAAGTACCAGATATCCGCAGCTAGCTGATAGGCTAACTGTGAAGCTATCTATGAGCTGAGCATTTAAAAGAATAGATATCCAGACTGAATCTTTCATTTCTATGTTCTTTGTAACTCACACATCATCAGGGAACGACTTCCTGGCCGTCAAAGTTCTGGCTCAACTCTTTGGATCCTGTGATCCTACAAGGCCCTACAAGGCCCAGGGTTAACTCTAACCCTTCTCTTAGCCTGACCTCAGACTCCAGAGGGGTAAAAGGTTCTGATCCTGGATCAGTATGGAGTCAGCTTTGTCCAAGACCAGGTACAACCACCCGCTTATTAAAGAGACAAAGCCTCACAACTCATTAGAAGCGGAACATAAAAATGACAGATCCTTGGCCCAAAGTACCGGATAATATACCCCACACAACTTCTCAGTACGCTTTAAAGCCCCGACTGAGATCGCTGCAGACCGCAGCCTTAATGAATCCCAGAAGTCTTTAATAATAGGAAGCTGCTTTTGAACCTGAAAAGACCTGTGACTTATTGTAGCCATCCGGCTGTTGATGGATGGGATGTATGCTCTCTCTCTCTCTATCTCTACCTCTCTCTACCTCTCTCTCTCTACCTATCTCACTCTCTCTATCTCTACCTCTCTCTCTCTACCTCACTCACTGTCTCTCTATCTCACTCCCTCTCTCTCTCTACCTATCTCTCTATCTCTCTCACTACCTCTCTCTCTATCTATCGCTACCCCTCTCTCTCTCTCTCTCTCTCTCTACCTCTCTCTCTACCGCTCTCTACATCTCTCTCTACCTCTCTCTCTCCCTCTCTCACCCCGCTCTCTCTCTACCTCTCTCTATATCTACCTCTCTCTCTCTCACTCTCCCTCCTTCTCTCTCTACCCCTCTCTCTCTCTCTCTACCTCTCTCTACATCTCTCTCTACCTCTCTCTCTACCTCTCTCTCTCCCTCTCTCACCCCCGCTCTCTCTCTACCTCTCTCTCTCCCTCTCTCACCCCCGCTCTCTCTCTACCTCTCTCTCTCTCACTCTCTCTCACTCTCTCTCTCTCTCTCTCTCTCTACCTCTCTCTCTCTTTACATCTCTCTCTCTACCTCTCTCTCTCTACCCCTCTCTCTCTCTCTCTCTCTTTACCTCTCTCTCTCTCTCTCTCTTTCTCTCTCTCTCTCTCTACCTCTCTCTCTCTCCACATCTCTCTCTCTACCTCTCTCTATATCTACCTCTCTCTCTCTCTCACTCTCTCTCACTCTCTATCTCTCTCTACCTCTCTCTCTCTACATCTCTCTCTCTACCTCTTTCTCTATAACTCTCACTCTCTCTCTCTCTCTCTACCTCTCTCTCTCTCTACCTCTCTCTCTCTACCTCTCTCTCTACCTGTCTCTCTCTACCTCTCTCTCTCTGTGTACCCCCCCTCTCTCTGTTAGCTTGTTTACAGGCGTATAAGCAGTCAGTTTAATATCTGAAACATATGTAAACTTGTTTCCAATAACTGCACTTGTAGGAAAATAGAGCTTAACTTAATTAACCCTTTAAATGTCCTCTCAGAGAAAAATAAAACTATGGAAAAAGTATTTTTTTGCATATTTATTTCATTCATTTATTCATTATTACTCATCAAATGACTGATTGTTTGGACAAGCATGCTTATAAACAATAAAAAAAAGAATCAGCCTTCCAAAGGTGATTGATTTTAATAACTTCATAGATAGTAGTTTTAATTGGATTAGCTCTGCCGTTTTATAAAAAGCATGTTTTTAGAAAATTGTTCTACCCTTATTTTACTTTTTTTGAGACCATCTCTGGACCTGTGGTTCCAACTTTTAAGAAGAAGTTCAAGCATTTTATCAAAACTGTTTGCAGCACATTACATAGTAGTATGTTATTCAGCGTTTCCACCCGGGTTCTGCAGGGTTACCAGAAGTTAAAAGATGCAACATTTGTTTCCATTTCCTGTCAACGACGTGATGTGGTTTTTTTTTTTTTTTTTTATGAGGCACAAGCTAGTTTACCTCTAGTACCGGTCCAAAGCCCGGATAAATGGAGAGTGCTGCGCCAGGAGGGCCAACCATCGTAAAAACTTACGCAAAATCAACACGCAGAACCTGATTACCAAACCGGATCCATCGGGCCTGGAGGTTAACAATTACCACCACTGGTACAGTTAATCAGCAGGGTACCGGCGGTAACAGTGCTCCAAAACAGATGATCCACTGTGGCGACCTGGAAAGAGGAACAGCTGAAAGACAAAGATGAGGAATGTATAAATCCTCCCAATTCTGTGTTGGACCTTTTAGTCGAGATCATTCCAACTCATATCCACGGATGAAGGTCAAAAGACCTCACATGCGTGTTACTGGCGCACAAATCAGACATTATTTTAGTTCTTGCAGCCCATCATTGTGCATAAAACAATTTGCACAACTACTATTCTTGCACAAACTTTAAGTTTAGTTATTTAATATTTGCTCTTACTACTTTTATCGGTTCAGTCTCTCGCTGCGCTCTGCTTACCCATGATGCATCAGGTCTTATTCATTTCATTATTTACTATCGTAGAAGTTTTTTTATGAACCTTGCCTTCACCTGTAGCTGTTCAAATTTCACTTTATTTCAATTTATTGCATTTTGTTAAAGAATGGAGAAAGTATCTTTTCTATCATAAGAACTCTTTTAACCCTTCTTCCTCCTACCGTCTTCATCCCCCTGTGCCTGAGGACTGATTGACTTGTAGACCGGCGGGGGTCTGACTTCAGTGCGTTGCGAAAAAATGCTACTTTTTCACTGGATAAAAAATGATGTCATCACTGCTGTTATCATGATGTCATCGCAACCCGCAGCAAAAACTTCAAGGGCAACACTCCTGAACGAGAACATAGATCTATGATGTCATCTCCGACAGCTAGGGTAGATCTCCAAAAAGCGCCCTACCCCCTGCGTTGTACAAGCTTACTTGATCTCCTCTATTAAATTTGAAGTTATGTTCATAGTATATTTAAAAATAAAAAGCTACCTAAAGAGAGCAAAATATGAATATGATAGACCCCCTTGACGTGATTCATACGCACCAAATCAGGACTTAATCAGACCAATGGCTGAGATGAACTAGAAGGAGAATGTCGGGTCATCAATCTGTGATCTGAAGTTCGAAGTTCGAAGTGAAGGCGATCCCAGGCCTACGAGTCAGTAAACATCTGAATGATGGACTCAAATAAATATGAAAACAGAATTTATTGCATTACAAAAGACAATTCATGCTGATTCATCCATTAATTAATGAGTTGTTGCCAAAATAAATAATAATAATAATACTAAAACATTTAATTTATAATGCACTTTACATTTGGATCAAATCTCAAAGTGCTAAAAGGTAAAAACAGATAAAAGCATCAATAAAAAATATAATAATAACTAGATAAAAACCTGACTAAAAAGCAGCAATGTTAATTAAAGTTATAGGTTCTGCTAAAAAGGAAAGTTTTAAGTCCTTTTTTAAATGTGTCAGTCGTCTGTGGAGCCCTCAGATGGTCAGGGAGGGCATTCCACAGACGAGGGGCAGCAGAACAGAACTTCTGATCACCCATGGTGCTGAGCTTAGTCCGGGGAAGGAGGAGGCGGTATGAGTGGGTAGAACGGAGGGATCGTGTTGAGGTCAGTGGGGTGAGTAGTTCTTTCAGGTAGGGGGGTGCGTTACCATGGATACACTGGTGAGTGAGGAGAGAGATCTTATAATCAATCCTGGTGGAGATGGGAAGCCAATGAAGGGAATGAAGAACAGGGGTGATGTGTTGGTGTTTACGAACTCTCATCAGGATAATAATAATAGTTAGAATAATAATAATAACAATAATAATAATAATAATAATAATAATAATAATAATAAATATTGTTTTATAATAATAATAATAATAATAATTATAATTATAATAATTACAATAGCAATAGTAATAATATTAGTAATAAATATTGTTTTTATAAAGATAATAATAATAATAATGATAATAATAGTGATAATAACAATAATAATATTTTTTTAACTATTATGTTCTCTTACACTAGATAAGAAAACATTATCATGACTTCACATCATAAGGTTAATTAATTCTTCATGAAGGAAAGGATGAATCAAATATGTTAATAAACATGAACTGAGTTGAAATATGAATTATTTGTGTTCCAGTTTAAGCCCATCAGAATCCAGACCCATTTTTCCTTAAAGGAAAATTATGGTGGAATTGAATTTACCACATGGAACATATCTGTGTATTATTTTTAAAAAATGCTGTCCAGATGTGTGACGTTACATAAACTGGAGGTTACATCAGGATTCATCGTATATTCTTTTGGAAAACGAATCAAAAACGAATCAAAAATCAAAATTGGAACTTTGCTGGAATTATAACAATAAAATACATAAATATATTTAACACTGAAACTGTTATTAAAGCATCTGAATCATGAAAGAGATTCAAATCTTCATTTGCATTCAGAAATAAAGAATGAAAGTGAGAAATCTGCATTCAGGGACTTCATGGGTTCAAAATGAAGGGTTAAGTTGCACGAGCAACTTTAATGGCATTTAAAAGGTTTCTTTGGGCTGCTTTCTAAAAATAACAATTCTGTTTTAAAGAAGCGTAACGCCATCCCTTATCAAACCTGATTGATCAACACTGATTTAAATCTAACAGTGTACTGAGAATAAACTTCAGGAAGTTGTTTTTGCCTCGTATAGAAGGTGCACCTGTAGACGAGAGGGTGTTCACTCGGACCTGTACTCCACAACATGCTGGGATTTGCCCTGGATGATGGAGAGAAAAGGTTGGGGGTGCGTGACCGGGGTTGTAATCGGGTAGAAAAGTGTTGCTTTCCAGCCAATATCCTGCTGGAGAAAGTTGGTGTGAGTAAAAACAATCGTGTCGATGCAGATTTTACCAGCAAACCAGTCCTCTCTCCTATTTCCCACCTCGCCTCACCCACACACACACACACACCCTCACACACACACACACACACACACACACACGCACACAGGTGGTGGTTGCAGGCTGCGAGCTGAGGAGATAAAGGGGGGTAATTTAAAGATGAATTAGGACCTTTTATACTGATGCTATATTGTCAACACGGCCTGTAAAACCTCCTCTTCCCCCACCTCCTCTGCCATTCTCCCTTCAGTTCCTCTTTATTTGTTCTAATTCCAGGGACCGGCTGGGTCTTGCCTGGATTTGGAGAGTGCTTGGTTTCAAAGGGTAATTGACACCTTACCTGTAATTTCATGGTTTCACTCCACCTGCCTTTGATGTCTGGGTCTGTTTGGGGCCAGGATGCGGAGGGAAGAGACGATGGCGGTGTGCTTGTGCATGCCGCGGCGCGAGTCTCTCGCCGCCTCCTCTGAAAGGCGAATGATGTTTCATACAAAGTTTTTCAGAAGAGGAGTGGGGTTCAACGGGCGGCTGAGAAGCTTCTCTTGCGGCGAGAAACCCAACAGAGTTACCGAGACCGACTCATATAGAGAGAAATCCGAAATCGGAGATGAGTCAGGGAACTGCGCTAACGATTTAAAAGACGTCGCATGAAGAACGCCAAAATCCAAAGAGAAGCTTCCCTGGATTCTTTGAAAACGGACTTCTTCTCTACAAATATCTCAACTCTCTGCTCCTTACAAAACAGACTTCAGCAGATCGTTTATATCCCTGAAAAGTCCACATTTTATCCCCACATAGACTTTAGTGTGAGGAAGAACAGGGCTGATTTTGGGAAAGGTTGGTTGTGCATTATCGACGCCAGAGGGCGCTTTCCCCACGACACCCCAGGCCTAGTTTTATGTGCTTTCCAAATGTTTCCCGTAAATAAACTCCCCCAGTGAGTCGAGTCAATTCACATGCGCTACAATCCAACCAACGATTAGGGAGTTATATCTGAAAAACAATGTTTTTCGTAAAACGCTAGTGAGTAAAGTACAACCTATGAGAGTAAAACACGATTCATACAATTTAGATCTCCATGACTCGATTCATGTGCGACAAATTTAGACTGACGGTTGAGAAATGATGTCCAGGATACTTTTAGAGGCAAGACTCCCCCTATTCAAAATCAATGCATTTCTTCCTCGCACTAAGGTCTAGTGGGGTATAAAGTTTGAAAGTGATCCATGAAAGTTATTGAGGTATGTCTGGAAAAGAGTTTCCTGTAAGGAAAAGCTCCCCCTAGTGAGTAAAATCTGAAGTGTTAGAGTAAAATATGACAAACAATATAGAGTTTCCTCGAGTATAGACAAAATCGGACACATTTTTGAGAATTTATGGCCCAAAAAGTTTCGCTGATCAAGGTCCCCCTACTGGTAAAACTATGAAACTGACCTTTCCCAAAATCAATCCACTTCTTCCTCGCTGTAAGGTCAATTTAAGGATAAAATTTGAAAATTATTAACTTTTGAGATATGTCTGGAAAACAGTGTTTTTCTTAAAAAAAAGTTCTCACTATTGAGTAAAATATGAAACAATTAATGTTAATCCGAATGTATAATAAATATATTTGCTCGGGTCGAGTCATATGCACCAGGTTTGGGATAAATTGGATCAACTTTTGAGAAGTTATTGGCTGACAATGTTGCAGATAAAGCTCCCCCTACTTAAGAAATATACAACCCAACTTTCCCACAAAAAACCTCCAGTTCTTCCTCACACCATAATCTAGGTGGGGCTACAAATGGAAAATGATCCATGAAATCCAACCTGAAACTGAAATCGGGTTTTTACCCTTGAATGAACTCTTTCCTTTCCTTCAAGGTCAACAGACGACTTGTTTCTGCCACCTTTATGTCCTCTGATGGACTAAAGTGATGTCTTATACAAGTCCTCATCAGACATTGGACACTGCCTGCGAAAGACTTCTAGGGTTTGTCGCTCATTGCAAGGCCCTTAGCCATGACATCAGAGCGCTGGTCCCACTGAACACATTCAAAGCATTTAAACCAGTTCAAATCCAAAGTAAAATTGTAGCTATATATTTTGTTAGCTGAGATAAAGCCCTTTAAGTCCTTTACAGAGGGAGAGGGTCCACTTCCATGTTGTGCTGCCATGTTTGTACACCACTCTAGAAACTGAACTCTGGCTCTAGAGAGGGATTGTTATGTTTTTAAGGTTGAAGTAGCAGAGAGACGGCAAAAAAAACACTTCCCGTCTAAAATCCATTGAAGAAGAACCAAAAAGGTAAGGAATAAGTAGTTTGTAACTATTTTTGACAGAATAGTTGATGGGTGGCTTCAAACTGCGGGAGGAGTTGGGTAGTGAGGGTGAGTGGGATAGTGAAGGGTGAGTTGGATAGGGGAAGGTGAGTTGGATAGTGAGGAGGTGGGTTGGCTAGGGGGAGGTGAGTTGGATAGGTAGAGGTGGGTTGGATAGATAGAGGTGGGTTGGATAGGGAAAGTAGGTTGGATAGGTAGAGGTGCGTTGAATTGGGGGAAGTCTGTGGATAGGGGGAGGTGGGTTGGATAGGTAGAGGTGAGGGGTGAGTTGGAAAGGGGAAGGTAGGCTGGATAAGTAGAGGTGAGTTGGATAGGTAGAGGTGAGGGGTGAGTTGGATAGTGAGGTGTGAGCTGGATAGGGGAAGGTGGGCTGGATAGGTAGAGGTGAGTTGGATAGGTAGAGGTGAGGGGTGAGTTGGATAGTGAGGGGTTGAGTTGGATAGGGGGAGGTGGGTTGGATAGGTAGAGGTGGGTTGGATGGGGGGAGGTGGGTTGGATAGGTAGAGGTGCGTTGAATTGGGGGAGGTCTGTGGATAGGGGGAGATGGGTTGGATAGGTAGAGGTGAGGGGTGAGTTGGATAGTGAGGTGTGAGTTGGATAGGGGGAGGCGGGTTGGATAGGTAGAGGTGGGTTGGATAGGGAAAGTAGGTTGGATAGGTAGAGGTGCGTTGAATTGGGGGAGGTCTGTGGATAGGGGGAGATGGGTTGGATAGGTAGAGGTGAGGGGTGAGTTGGAAAGGGGAAGGTAGGCTGGATAGGTAGAGGTGAGTTGGATAGGTAGAGGTGAGGGGTGAGTTGGATAGTGAGGTGTGAGCTGGATAGGGGAAGGTGGGCTGGATAGGTAGAGGTGAGTAGGATAGGTAGAGGTGAGGGGTGAGTTGGATAGTGAGGGGTTGAGTTGGATAGGTAGAGGTGGGTTGTATAGCGGGAGGTGGGTTGGATAGGGGGAGGTGGGTTGGATAGGTAGAGGTGAGAGTTGAGTTGGATAGTGAGGGGTGAGTTGGATAGGGGGAGGTGGGTTGGATAGGTAGAGGTGGGTTGGATAGGGGGAGATGGTTTGGATAGGTAGAGGTGGGTTGCATAGCGGGAGATGGGTTGGATAGGTAGAGGTGGGTTGGATAGGTAGAGGTGGGTTGGATAGGTAGAGGTGGGTTGGATAGGGGAAGGTGGGCTGGATAGGTAGAGGTGAGTTGGATAGGTAGAGGTGAGGGGTGAGTTGGATAGGGGGAGGTGGGTTGGATAGGTAGGGATGGGTTGGACAGGGAGAGGTGGGTTGGATAGGTAGAGATGGGTTGGATAGGGAGAGGTGGGTTGGATAGGTAGAGGTGGGTTGGATAGGTAGAGGTGAGTTGGATAGGGGGAGTTGGGTTGGATAGGTAGAGGTGAGTTGGATAGGGGGAGTTGGGTTGGATAGGGGGAGGTGGGTTGGATAGGGGGAGGTGGGTTGGATAGGGGGAGGTGGGTTGGATAGGTAGAGGTGGGTTGGATAGGTAGAGGTGGGTTGGATAGGGGGAGTTGGGTTGGATAGGGGGAGGTGGGTTGGATAGGGGGAGGTGGGTTGGATAGGTAGAGGTGGGTTGGATAGGTAGAGGTGGGTTGGATAGGGGGAGGTGGGTTGGATAGGTAGAGGTGGGTTGGATAGGTAGAGATGGGTTGGATAGGGGGAGGTGGGTTGGATAGGTAGAGGTGGGTTGGATAGGTAGAGGTGGGTTGGATAGTGGGGTTGTTTTTTGCAGTGAGTGTTTTAGTTAATTGTGTTTGAGAGAATTGTTTTCCTCTTTAGAAACATTCCAGTTCTGCTCCAGCACATTCTGATTCTCAACTCCTCAAAAACTAAACCATCATCACGGACTCTCATCAAATAATAAAGAAAGGAATGTCATCCACCGGTGTTTTTTCTAATGTCCGTAGCAACCGTGCGCCGTGGCAGTCTGGTTCTGAATTTGGTTGTGCGTGCTCGCACACGCATGCTGATTGGAAGTAAACGGTTCAGGTTGTACATCTGAATCATCGCTGTTTATTAGCAACAAATACTAACATCCATGGAAGGAGCTGCTTTGGTGCTCGGCATGAAAGGAGTTCTGTTGGCGCTGGAAGCCCAGGAACCACCAGACATTTTCGTTGGGAAGCAATTAATATGAACATAAAGCGAATAAGTGGAACATTTTTCTGTTACCTGCAGGGGTGAGAGGAAGGTTACCTGTAGATCCAGGTGAGCAGCAATGACTGATGGGAGTGGAGTGGCGATGAAAACTGCATTTGGGCAACCATGAATCATTACAAACAACCCGTCGCTGTAATTACCTGCTTGTGCCGCGCTGTATTATGGGTTACTTTATCACCTCCAATTACTTTGTGCTGCCTTCTTTAAGACATGCAGACCTCACACTGACTGACAAAGTTTGGCAGGTGGTTCTAGAAGGCTGCTTTTTCTCCGTGTGTAAACCCCCCCCCCCCAGTATTTTTATGGGCGATTAGGTAATCTGTGACGGACCACAGATTACGTAATCCCCCCCCAACCCAGACCGGGACAAAGAATAGAGTCAGATGAGATTTTATGAATGGACATATATAAATAAGCTCATTTGAGGACACAGGTGTTCACGCAATGTGTTAAATGTAGGTTTCTAGGCCATTAAAGGTGCAGTGTGTAAAATTAAGGGGCCTCTTATTTATTTCCTTTGTCGATTTCTTGGTTTATTTTGTAGGTTTTATTATTTCCCTCAACCAAGGTGGTTATTCTTTCACTACTGATTGTTTGTTTGTGAGCTGGATTACGGAACAACTACAGGATGGACTCGCGTGAAATTTACCCAAAAGTATTTTGGGTTTTGGAAAAAATCGAATAAAAAAAACAAACATGAAATGTTGGTTTCACAGCATTTCAAATACAATAAAATAAAATAATAAGCAGTATGGAGTAGTGACGTCACAATGTGGCTATTGCTGCCTTTGATCCTTTCATTCCTCTGATGTTCACTCGGGATTGTAGCTGGGGGCTGGGTGGGCTAAACAGAGACGCTGAAGTGGAAGGTGCAGGAGACGCGCGGCTACAGAGAGAAACTCAGAGACTTGGTTGGAGTTGTTGGTAGATTTAGAGGCTGGCAGTAACTCAGACATTAATGGAGAAATCTGTAGGAAGTTTTCCCTAAACTTCCCAGAGAAGTTTGT